>JANHFX010020018.1:93671-105514 GCA_027560015.1 Chloroceryle amazona
TTTGCTTCCTCTCAGCCCAGCCTTTTGATCAAAGTTCTCCATCATGGACAGCACTGTCAAAAATTGTAACTCTCTGCAACCGGGCGGAGTTCAGACCGGGACAGGAGAATCTCCCAATAATGAAGGTACTGCCAACTTCACGTCAGCTTACTTCCCTTCCTCTGAAAGAACAATACCTATTGGTTGTTCTGTCTTGGAATCTCCTCCATTTCACTGCTATACAATCACAGAAGTTTAGGACAGGTGAGAAACCCACAGAGCCAAGAGCAACAGAAAAAGGCAGTTCAAGTAGCAAGAACTGCTACACTGGTTATTACTGCACTATTAATTTAATACAGCGAAAGAGAAAAGTTAGACAAGCCTTAATTTATGTCTGTATGCACGTTTGCAGAGGGTAGTAACTTCTGGGGATGAGACTACTGGAACAAATCCCCCATTTCCACTGGTTACTCCCTCGATGCCTTCTCAAAGTCGTTTGATTTGGTGCATCAGTCAGCTCACATGCCTGCTGCTACCCCGAACTGCCTTACAAAGCCACCACACAAACCTGAAGACGATCACAAAGCCTGAGCTTTTGCCGAATCAAATGCTAATTTCATCTCTTTGCTGTAGCTTAGTTCTAGCAGTAAGTGCAAACCAGACGTCCCAGATTTTTCCTGTAAGAATTTTCCAGGACAACTTGACTATAGCGATGTAGATTCACTGCTGCTTAAGCATGCATCATGTTATGGAATCATACAAGCTCTCCGGATGGAAGTACAGAAATGTATGACCTATAAAGTGTTTCATCTTTTGTGCATACAGAGGGTTGTGGTAGGTGATGCCTCTGAAACCGCTCTGCTGAAATTCGCAGAAGTCATTTTGGGTGACGTCATGAATATCAGAGCGCAGAACAAGAAAGTGGCTGAAATTCCTTTCAACTCTACCAACAAATTCCAGGTGCGTTTCACTTTTGGAAAGTATGCCGGATTGTTTCCCACTTAAACCATTTCTACCACTGGATCCAGTGTAACTATTTGCAACCTGGAAATCTTACTGGGGTAATTCAGTGACAGGGGGCACTTAAGCTGTAATAGATACAGGTCATTTCTTTTCATGGATTCCTTGCAAAGCGACCAAAACTAGAAACAAAGATCACGTATGCTCTCTCAAATCATTTTGTACTTGTGGCACACAGCTTTCCATTCATGAGACTGATGATCCCAATGACAAACGCTTTCTGCTGGTGATGAAAGGCGCCCCAGAGAGGATTTTGGAGAGATGCAGCACCATCATGATCAACGGCAAAGAAGAACCACTGGACAGTGAAAAGGCAGAAGCCTTCCAAACAGCATACATGGAGCTGGGGGGCATGGGAGAAAGAGTGCTGGGTGAGTCCAACTAGTAGGACTATCACAGAACCGTTGGGGTAAAATGAGGTTTTGAATCTTGGTACAGTCCAATGCACCTTAACTTCCTTTCTCTTGACGTAGAGAGAAAGAAGGAAAGCGTACAGCTTCCTAAGCATAGCATTTAAACCACAGTGACATGCTGTAAGGTCTCTGTGGCAAGGATGCCCTTACTGCTCTAGGCTGATGTTGATTTGCCACACTGAGCAGCCAAAAAACCCTTAAGTAATGCTCAGAGGAAAACGCTCTTCCCTGCTGGCAGCATCACTAGCTTTGCCATGTGAAACATTGACTCTAGATAAACCTTGATGTGAAGGTTACAATGGCAGGGTAAAAAAAATCCTCCATAAAAAGCTAACGGTTAAATGCATTGGAGTTCAGTGGACAAGAGCCAAGCCTGATGCTACAAAAAGCAAGCTCTCCTCTTTCTCCCACTACTGTCCTGTACATCAAACCAACCTAATTTTCTCCTCAGGTTTCTGTCATTTGTACCTGCCTGAAAGCGAGTTTCCCGACACCTTCCCATTTGACACAGACTCCATGAACTTCCCCACATCCAACTTGTGCTTTGTTGGGCTCTTATCTATGATTGACCCACCTCGTTCCACAGTGCCAGATGCCGTCTCAAAATGCCGCAGTGCTGGGATCAAGGTAGGGATTTTACACTGAAAAATACAGTGATTCTGCAGAAAGTCTCATGATGATGTCACTTTTAAGGTCTTCCACCACACTGTCATTAAGTATATTTCTAGCAGCAACTATCATAAATCTAAACCTTAGTTAATACCAAGCCACAATTCTAACCCGAAGGCTCTGAGAGGCAGAACAGTTTAATTTAAGTGGGAATCAGATTATAGGAAGCGCATGAAACCCTAAGTCTGGAAATCCACATTTTGGAAAAGCTCAGCTACTGTCTCATGATATCAATTTCTAGAATATAGAAACTACACCAGCTAGAATTACTTGCTTGTAAACAGAGCAAGGCAGCAGAAACTATTCTCCAGGCAGCATTAGGACCCAGGGCCATACCTGCTGTGAGCTTCTATGCATCAGAATCAGTAATCTCAGAACTGTTCAAGTTGAACCCAAAGCAGTAATTGTCCTGATTTCACTCCCAGGGGACCCACAAGTAAACTTTCAGCTCTAGGCAGAGAGGCAATCTAGCCAAATAAAGGAAAAATCAGTATTTGGAATTACTTATCTCAGCTGAGATGAATCCCAAGACCCAACCCTGATGAAATTTTCTATAGTCTGAAGACAGATCTGGCAACCGGCAACTTTTCTTCAAGAAAAACAAGAAAAAACTGTCTTATCTGTCAGGACACCTCCGTCACAAGGATCCATTTTAAGATGCAATATTCTAACAAACTCTCACTTTTGAGTATACCTAATATAAATTCTTACATAAAGTCTTCTTTAGTTGGCTTTATTCTAACCTTGCAGCCTGTGACAAGTTCTTCCTTCACAGCCCTGATAAAGTAGCACCAGTAACAAGAGGTAGAGACCAGATATCAATATAGAGCTAAGTAATCAATAGCAATAACTGTCATTGTTATGTACACAGCACAGCTTTCCAAGTTCAGATTCTAAACTGCTTCCTGGTCTACAACAATAGATCTCTCACCGTATCTCACCCCAGCCATTGCATGGATGTTTGTCACTCACGCCGAGTCCCTTCCTCAGGTTATCATGGTCACTGGCGATCATCCCATCACAGCTAAGGCCATTGCCAAGAGTGTAGGCATCATTTCAGCCACCAGTGAGACCGTGGAAGATATCGCTAAGCGCCTCAACATTCCCGTCGAGCAAGTCAATAGACGGTAAGAGCAAACAAAGTGCAGGGGATAACTACAGGGTCATTTTCCAAAGGCCACGCTTTCTCCCCCCGTAACGCTTTTATAGCCCATTTCTACATCACGCCAGCTCTTTGCTTTTCTGTTTCTTGATACATTCCCAGCCATTGTGTCCATCCAACGTGTCACTGTTATGTAAATAACTGCATGTCTAGGTCTCTAGCTCTCATCTTCACCGGTCCTTGAAACAAACCCAGAAAATGGTATTTTGCATTTCACGACGGACTTTGCTGTCACTGCCCATTTGTCAAAACATAACCATAGGAAAAACAAAATTCAGAATCGCATGACCTAAAGACCATCAGTCCCAATTCCTCTTTCAGCCAATAAATGTGAACAAAAATAACATCCTAAGAGAAAGATACAGAAAAGCTATCTGCCTCCTCCACTGTCCTACCCTCCCCCTTGGAGTCCTCTTTGAAATGCATTTTCTGCTGTTACGTCTGCTCCGGAGGAAGCTTCAATTACTCCCCTCTGTATCTAGGTAACTGTAATTCACTCTGGATTTCTACAGTGGCCCTCATTCAACACCTGCTGATTAACAACTAATGCTTCTGAAATTAACACCATTTGCCGCTTTCCTTACTATTAAACCACATACACTCTATGAGTGCACTATTTTTATCTAAGCCTTTTGATTTGAAAATTTACCCAGCATTCCCATGGCTCTTACAGAGAAGCTACAGCAGCAGTAGTTAATGGGATGGAGCTGAAGGATATGAGCTTGCAGCAGCTGGATGAAATCTTGTGTAACCACTCAGAGATAGTCTTTGCTCGGACATCGCCCCAACAGAAACTGATTATAGTCGAAGGCTGCCAAAGGCAGGTGAGTAAGAGGTGTAAAAGGTTATACACAGATATGGCTATAGGGCAATTCAGGAGGCAGTAGCTTTCCACAGATACCATCCCTGAGGTGAGAGGCTGGAAACCAATTTCCAATGCTCTCTGAGCTGTGTTTATACTCTTTTCACTGTGCAAGAACATTATCTAACAGATTGCCACAAACACTGTCTGGACAGAATCCAAACTACTCCAATTCCTGTTACAGACGCTGAACTCCTATTGACAAAATGAGCTTTTCCTAAGTTTGATTGGCGTGGAGCTGTACCAAGGGTCTGTCTTTTGCACATAATTCTGAGAAGCTGCTGCTGTACTGCACACAAAGTCTCCTGGGCAGACACTGTAGACGTTTTGGGAAGGAGCCTTCCCTCAGGAATTCTTTAAACCCAGATAAAGCAATGTTACCACATCCTCTCATCTTATCTCCTGTGGCCATTGAGACACATGTATTTCCCACCCACAGGAATGTTTAGAAATGAGATAAGGTATGAAGCCTGCAAAGTATCGTAACATGATTTATGTAGGACTGAGCCTTATCTATATTAGTTTCAAAGACTGTAAAACAACCCACAGGATTTTAAGAGAATCTGCCCCATCCACGGCCAACATTATGTAAAGGAGCATGGAGTGCAGCCAGCACAAGAGGCAGAAGGGAAAGAAACGACAGGTATAGAGCTCTGAAAAAGATGCAAGCGATCATCCAAAATTCTCCCCTCAGACAGGACATCTTCCAAGTAGATGCTGTCAGCTGAAAGCCACCCTACTGCTGTGCCTAAACTCTGGAGAGGAGGAGATATGATGCAAGACACGATTTTATTTTTGTAATTATGCCAGAGCTAAGCTTTTCAATCAGCATTATCAGCTCTTTGGATTTAATCCTGAATTACTTTCAGGAGAGGAAAAAAAAATTAAATCTCTTAATTTAATCTCTTTTCTTTTCTTTTTGAATGGCCTTTGGCACAGGGGGTAAATGTGTTCTGCACTGCTTAGATACCCACACTCCTAGTAGATCTGGCTCTTTAAAGGATGAAAAGGAACACCCTCCCTGCCTCAACTCAAGCCAGCCAGTCTATGCTATGTTTAGTACTCAGAGCTTATAAGCCCTTCTGTACATGGCATTATTTATAGGTAGTGACACTGTGCTAAATCCCCGCAGGGACAGGACATTCAGTATTTGTATTAATCAGTCTGTCTGGCTTCTTCCCACTCAAAGTGCTCAGTATTGCTATCAAGGCATACTTTGGGATCAGCTAAAACAGGACCTTTAGCTGCAGTGGATGGTTTCACTGGAAGAAAACAAAGAAGCTGCCTTGAATTAACAGAGTTTTCCCTCTCCTGGATTACTAGCACAATTCTAGCATGGACTGGCAATGACCAGAAAGCGGTGGGATAGGATGAGAATGGTCTCTAACAGAACAGTTATGATGAGACTTGACTGACTCTATAAGCATTTCACAAAAAAAAAAAAGAAAAAAAAAAGGACAGAAAATTTGTCAACTGAATCTTCCACAGATACCAAAGATGAGCCAGGGGCTGCTCAGACAGGGACAGACCATATATGTATAGACATACAGACAGATGCCTAAATCTTTAAGCTCCCTTATATTCCACAGGAAGAAATGGCCAGATTAAATGAATTTTAAGCACATCTAATGTAGATGTCTACTCCTCAGGATGCAGTAAATCACATCCCTGAATTGCCCATTTGTCTCTGCTATGAAAGCAGTGCCGATGACAGACACAGGCATCTACTGCACAGAAGTCTGAGGTTGCTGCATTAATCCTGCCCAGCATTTTCCTGACCACTGGCTGTGTTTTATGTGGGTACAAAGAGGATTCAGAACTTCCTATCAGCATCTTCTGGAGATTTAAAGACAGGGAGCGTACCGAGAACAGACCATCCTTAGGGGAAAACAGCACCATCTCCTCAAAAAACCCACATCTGGATCCTTTTGTGTGTTCCAGGGAGCAGTTGTTGCCGTGACTGGAGATGGAGTCAATGACTCCCCTGCTCTTAAAAAAGCTGATATTGGAATTGCTATGGGTATTGCTGGTTCTGACGCAGCTAAAAATGCAGCCGATATGGTACTGCTGGATGATAACTTTGCTTCTATTGTCACAGGAGTGGAGGAAGGTAAAAATAATGTTGCTATCCACTTTCTTAGCTGAAAGCTGCTGACAGCCACACTGCACTGGTGGGTCCTCCTGATCCTTCCCTCCTATGCTCACCCTACCTTTTTTCTTTTTGCATTTGAAAATGGGATTTTGATACTTGGAAGAACTGGAAACTAATTCCATTTACAGGCACATGACAGACAGTAAAGAAACCATCCCGCTCTCTCACACTTAGCATTGGTCTCCTATCACTACCTCTTCACGCTCCAGACAAAAGCGCTTCCCATCTTGCTCCTATGCAGTTCTGAGCCTCACAGAGATACAAATTATCTTCTCTCTGTTTTCATTCTATATCTTGCTTACACATCACCATTTTCCATCCGTGACAGTAACACACATTCCCATTTTCTTTCACCGTAAAGAGCTTGTCGTTTCCATTTAAAAACTGTGGCGTATCCTGGCATGGGACTTTTTCCTCAATCCTTCTCATTGAAGGATTTTTGATTTTCAATTTTCAGAGGGCTCTATGGGAAGGTAGGTTAGTAGTTCAAAAAACACAAGCCCCGAGGGCATGAGGAAACATAGGAGGAAAGTAGACATCAGCAGTATATGTTTTCACTTCATCTAATTAAAATGTAACTTTTCTCTGGAAAACACTGTTGCCAACCACCTCTTACAAAAGTGTTTCCCTTTCCTGCAGGCCGTCTGATCTTTGACAACCTAAAGAAAACAATTGCCTACACCCTGACCAAGAACATTGCTGAGCTCTGTCCCTTTCTCATCTATATTATTGCCAGCATTCCACTGCCCATTGGCACTATCACCATCCTATTCATTGACCTGGGCACAGACATTGTAAGTTGGGGTCTCTGAAATACCATGAGAAGTGAGAACGGCTGGGTGCAGAATATTGGACGATTTAGTTCCTTTGCTCTGCAGCTGTATAACAAGGTAGTAGAGGATAACAAAGAGTAGAGGGCTAGATTAAATGCAGACAGGTACAGTGAAAGAAGAGTAGAAAAAAACCTGCAGAGGAGGGGTGGAAAGAAAAGACTTCTGATTCATGCTGACAAGCAACACTCAGCAGTGTGCAAAATAACAGTGATTCACTTGAGTTCATACAGATTGCTGCAGCTACTACAGGTGATGAATATCAGACATTTCATCAGTGCCCTGCCCTAGGCGTCTGAAAGACCGTTTATTGTTTCAGTATCCTCTAGCCCTTTGGATTGTCATACCATCACCAGACCTACAAAACAGTTTCAGGCTTCCTCAGATTCTTTATGCACGTCCAGAGAATGCTCCAGGGATCCCTTCTTCATTCGCTCTGTGTAAACTGAAAAGGCAGGGTGTGTCCCAGAGCCACTTGAGAAAGGAACCTTCTCTGAGAAGCAACTGAGTAGCAGAGAAACATTGCCACCAAGACTCTGATGGTTTATGTCTATTGTAGATCCCTTCTGTTGCACTGGCCTATGAAAAAGCTGAAAGCGACATTATGAACAGAAGACCTCGAAACAAAAGGAAAGACAGGCTGGTGAATGAGCAGCTCGCCGTGTACTCCTATCTACAGATCGGTAGGTTGGCCTATTCTCTCAAATGCTACCCTGCATCAGCAAGCCAAGCAGTCAAGTTCATTAGTTTTTTAGAAGACGGGGAGCTGAAACTCAAGTCCTTCCTTTGCCTTCCTAGACAAACTTACTAGCTCCCTCCTATGGCTTATTCTTAAACAATACAGTGGTATCTACATATATACAGTGGTATCTACATATATACAATGGTATCTACAACGGTCAAGAACCTTGGAGCACTACGAGCTCTAGAACTCCGTTGAGACTTATGGCAAGTTTCATGCCATAGAAGATAGATCAAGATTGATATCCAGCACATTGCCCAGTCGTCCTAAATTTTGCTTCTTCCTCATTTCTACCTCTTTTATTTCACAGGTATCATGCAGTCAGTAGGAGCCTTTGTAACCTATTTTACCGTGTATGCTGAACAAGGTTTCCTCCCTTCCTCACTGCTTGGCGTGCGAGTTGACTGGGAAAGCAATGCCATTAATGACTTTGAGGATTCATATGGACAGCAATGGGTAAAGAAGCACCAAAACATCCTTGCACTGTCTCTCACCCACGGGTTTCTTAAGAACCCTACACTCTTCTCCAAAATTAAAGGCTGAGGAAAGAGAGAGATTTTAATGCAAAAAACAATTAGTTTTCATCTAATAGTCCCCCAGGATACAATCTGTAGAGCTTCCTGCCACCTAGCTCTTTCATCCAGACTCCATTCTTTCTTTCATTCTTCTACAATTTGCTGCCTTCTGATTCAAAGCTGCTAGAGATGTACCACCTTCTCTGGACTTTATGTTTAAACCCATCATAATCTCTCAGTCCTGCTTCTGAACAGCACTACTATAAAGAACCTTGAAGACTCTCCCTCCTCCTTTCACTCTTCACTCCCCCTCACTCATTCTGGAGAAATCACAAGACACAGAAGCCATTACTAAATCAATATAAATACCAACTTAGATCAAACTCATGCTTCAGCCTAATGAGTCATCCAAAGTAACTAGCAGAGTGGAACAACTGGGCAAAATTTGGTCATTATGTATCTAAATCTGGAGTAACTCTGCATTTACACAGTAGTAACTATCAAAGTTTGCAGTCACTTGCACCAGATGTAGCTATCTGATAGAACACTATCTGATTTTTCCTTCTCTTTGCAGACGAAATACCAGAGGACATACCTACAGTGGACTGGCTATACTGCCTTTTTTGTCAGCATCACAATTCAGCAAGTTGCCGATTTGATCATCAGGAAAACACGAAGAAATTCCATTTTCCAGCAGGGTCTTTTCAGGTAAATTTTGCAGTTTCTTTACCTGGCACATGAGAGGCTAAATAGCCTACTGCTAATTTTAGAAGAAGGTTAACTCAGTGATATAGGCCACTCACATTCAGCCTTTCAACAAAGGTTTGACAGGCTTGAAACCTGGTTTCAAGCAATTGCAAATCTCAGACATGTTTATAATACCTCCCCCTGCCTCTCCTACTTCACGATAGGGGTTTTCTTTAAAGAAAGACATTGGACTGGTTGCTCTGAAAATGTACCATCTCAAAACTAGCTCTCCAGTCATGAAAATATTTACTATAAAAATAAGGGAGTTTTCTCTCCAAATTATTTTCTTAAATTCTTTGTGTAGTTATCAATATTGTGCATTTGGACTACTCTGAGACAAGTCTGGCCCTCAAGGAGATACCAGCTGGCTGAACACCCTAACATAGTGCTGGCTGCCCTCTGCCAAATACTCTGCCCTCTTCAGTCCCATGGAAGCCAGGGAGTTAAGAATATCTCCTGGGACGGAGGCTGCATGTAAAAGCTGGCATTTAGTCAGAGTATTTCTGATAGGAAAGCAAACTGTTCTCCTTTCTTTATCTGCAGGTACAGAGCCTACACCTATGTATATTTCCTTCTTACATTTCCAGTTGAGTCACAACGCACACAGCCGCAGCGCAGGGAGAAGACATGACTAATGCAGACTGCATGTCTCCCCAACGCTCGCTTTAACCTAGCTAGGTCAGGAACGCCACCAAGACAGACACGGGCATCTGTGATGCGTTACAGAGTCTGCCACTTGCCTCACACTGCTGTGCCTGCAAAGCCCATCGTGCAATGCGGACGGTTCGAGCTAGCGACGAGAGCACACTCACAACCCTCACGTGCACAGCCTCGCCTCTGTGCTGTGCCATCAGGTTTCTGTGCATAGACAGAGGCATGAGACCCTTCCTCTTTGTTTTTTTTTCTAGGAACAAAGTCATCTGGGTGGGTATATTTTCCCAGATAGGAATTGCTTCGATTCTTACCTATGGTCTTGGACACGTGACAGCCCTGAACTTCACACCGCTGCGGTGAGTTTTGATGCCTCACCCTCCACCTGTAGACAGGCACAGACATCCCATTCTGCCAGGAAGGGACAAACGGGAGCAGAATGCCCATGAAGCACAATGCAGGGAGATATATTTAAGGATATTCATTATGAAGAGCAGGACAGACAATGTCTTGACCAAAAAAGGCATTATTTTCATAGTTTTTGCAAAAAAAAAAAAGCACTACTTCTACTGGATTTACTGTAAAGGATCCAGAAACTTATTCTGTAGAACAGATATTTTCTCCAGGACCCCAACATTTTGGTGAGATTATGTAGCATTTTACTTAATTATATGCAGCAGCTCTTATTTTAAATATATCACTGTCAGAAATATTCAGTTCTTCTGCCTTCTCCAGAGACTGTAATACCACCAGACAACATTCACTTCTGAACAGTACCTGGAACACATCGATTCAGTAACCACTTAAGACTGGGAGGCTTTCATGCACATCATCATATTTCTAACCATATGACTGCTTCAATTCAGAAGGGAAAAAAAAAAAAAAAAGACTAAAAGGACAGATTCTCTTTTTGTAACATCAAAGAGCATAGACAGAGACCTCAGAAATTCAGCTGAGAGGTGAGGTGCTTCTGAATGAGAGTCTCTTCTCCCTCTCCCAGGTTTCAGTATTGGTTTGTGGCTGTACCATTTGCCATCTTGATATGGGTCTATGATGAAGTCCGCAAGCTGCTTATCAGGAGATACCCAGGAAGTAAGTAGATTTTTTCAGTTTAGTATTTTAATATAATGTGTCTTTCCTACCCCTTGACTCATACCTTAGCTGCTGCTGACAGGTGAACAGCTTAAAAATGGACCATTTGTTTTCAGTGATTACTTTTCTTTTACAAGGAAAAAACAACTGATTTTTTTCCCTCCCCCTCTCCCTTCTCCTACTGCAGGCTGGTGGGACAAGAACATGTATTACTGAAGTACTTATCATTGTCTGCTTCCTCCTCGTGGAGAGCTTCTTCCCCACCTGACACAACCTCTGCTGCTTTCACGTCCTGTCTGTGCAATATCAAGCATGAGTTCGCCCCCTGAAGGGGTGAAGAAATTTCATTAATTTAATGAAGAAATAAGGACTCTAGAGGTTGATAAATTACCTCCCACTGTACTGTAAAGCTGACACTTGTGTAGAAATTGAAATGCTACCTATTTTTGTAACAACTTGGAACTTGGAGAGCACTCTGAGAGGAAAACATGCATAAAGGGACAAAAAAAAAAAAAAAGACAGAAAATCCATATAATCTAAGGCATTAATTTGCACTAAAGGTGTTTGCTGATTTTCTTTTTTTGGTGGAACTGAATTCTGAGCGAGTGCATACACAGATCTGTATTACCTTACCAAGGGTAAAAATGCTGTATAGGAATAATTTGATAATAAAACCTTTTTCCAGAATACAGTTCTCCATCTTATTTTTTATACAGACTGAGAGGAAACTGAGGGAAACAGGAAAGGACCTAACCTCTGCCAGGCCAAAAAGGAAAGAAGTGCAATTCTGCTTTTTCTGCCCCCTTAACAGACTAACATACTTCAAATACCTCTTCAGTTTTGATAAACACATCTTGAAAACCAAGGCATGACCAGTAGAGTTGAACACTCTTTGATCCCAAACTCAACAGTCAGTTCCCAAACGCCCCAAACGCTATGACAAGAGAGACCTCAGTATGCATTAGATAGGTACAGTTGAAGTTGTATTTGAGACCAGGTTTTATGTATG
>JANHFX010020019.1:0-29929 GCA_027560015.1 Chloroceryle amazona
AGCATCCACCCGATACCGGCACTGCCCCCGGCATTCCCCCTCCCGTCCCGGTACTCCTCGCAGCACCCTCTCCCATACCGGGGCCGTTGCGGTCCCCAGCACCCCCTGTCCCGCGCGAGGACCGGCACCACCTCCCCACACCGGGACCGCCTCCGGCATCATCCTTGGCACCCCCTCGGTATTCCCCCATCCATATCGGTACGGCCCCCGGCACTCCCCGCGCCGCGCTGGGCCGCACTCACGTCGGCGGCGGCTCCGCGGGGGACGCCCGTGGTGCGGGCGGGGAGTCCCCCCGCCAGGTCCCGGGGTGCCCTGTCCCTCTCTCGGCCGAGCTCCCGAGCGCCCAGTAAGTAACGATCTTCCGCTCCTGTGCCGGCCGGCGGAGTGCGGGATGTCCCGGGCGGTACGGGGCGGGAGCGCTCCGGTCCCGGCACGCAGCTGCCTTTAAAGCGAGAGCCTCCTGTGCCTTCTTCGGCCAGACGTGTCCGGGGAGTTCACCGCTCCCTCCGAGCCCCGTGAGTTCACGGGCCGAGGAACCAGCGTTGCGATTCCCTAGCTCGAAGCCAGAGAGTTTCCCGTTACTGGAAGTACCGGCGCGGTCGCAAATAACGTTTCGTTTCAAGTCGAAGGTGGATGCGGTCGGTCCCCGTTCCTGGGGAAGCGCTCAGGTAAATGATTTGAATATCGCCTTCTGGCAGAAGGAATTAATTCTCTTTTTCTTTTTTCTTTTTTTTTTTTTTCTTTTTTCCTTTATACCGTTCTGCAGTTACCTTGCTGGATTCCAGATCTGTTCAGGGCGAACTGGGGTGGATAGCGAGTCCCCTAGAAGGAGGGGTAAGTTTTAAACCGCTATCTGATCAAAAGGGTAAAGGGGGTGATTAGTAACTTTCAGAGAGTCCTAATGGCTCGATTATTGTTGATTGTGGCGAGGAGGTCAGATTTCTTCCCTGGCTTACCAAGTGAATTACTCTTTGTTGGGGAAACTCTATACTCCCTTCGGATAGCCCTGTCATGGAAGAAGTGGAAACCAAAAGGGCAGAAAAGAGGTTTCAGAATTAGGAGATTGCTTGAGTCACGGGCTTAGATGCCTATTTAAAACTGAAATACCAATAAGAAATGTGATCTGGCGACTGAACTGGCATTCTTGACTGTAATTATTATATCTGTAGGCTGTCTCGGCTGGGAGATGTTCAAGGCAATTGCTGTTCTATTTCTGGTTGCAGGAGTAGGGATCAATATACAAGATAGACCCTTTTGCAGGGTGTAAACATCATCTGGTTTGCTCTCCGAGCAGGTAAACTGAAGCACCCTGTGCTTGACGGTGATTCCTCGGAGTTTCTTTTTAGGTACTTTTCAGAGAGACAATTGTAAGAGAAGATTCCTTGAATTGGCTGCCCGATGGTGCTGTGATGACACTTAAGATTCACACATCCATTGCCGGGACTTAGAGCCCCTTTGCCCAGGGAGCTGCAGGCAAAGTGTCTGTTCATTTAGCTTTCTATTCATGGATGGGCACCTTGCTGCTCCCTCGCCTGTACCCCATCCTGCAAGGGTGCCTAGGGCCTTGGTGGGCAACTCCTGGGAATGCTCTGCTTTAGAGCTGCTGGAGACTGTACTTCCTGGGAGCTCTTGGGATTTTGGTGTTTTAATAAGCAATTAGAAAGGCTTTTTCTTTCTTCAAGTGAACAATTTAAGAAGAATGCCAGCAATGCACACCAAACATTAATATATAATAAACCCACCTCAAATCCTTGTAATCTGAAATGAGTAAAGCAGCTTAGTGCGCTTCAGCAGAAGTAACCAAGTCAAAGTGATTGAAAAATAAAAATGCTGCAAGATGAGGGCCTGGGCGCAACAAAGCACTGGATTCTCGAGGAGACCTACAAATTTCTTTTTTTTTTTTCCTTCCCTGTGTGTTCCCCGCTCGTAATGAGCAGAAGCAGAGCTAAGGAAACAGCAGTGAGTGGAAGGAATCTGAGGTTGCGTCGGCTGGTGATGCATTATGCATAAGCTCTGAATAACCATAACACGGGAGAATGGGGGATTGTTTTGCTCCCCCATTGTTGGTCTGCGTGAACTTGACGACAGTCCTGGCTTGTGCTCTGCCTGGGCCTGTCCCCGAAACTCGGGGCTTTTTTGTCAAAGAGCGGGGCAGTGATTGGCAGGCCTCTGGCAGCGCTGGCGGTGCGCGTTCGCTGCCGATTGCAGGCGATTGCCCTCATCTTTTGACAGTGTGGAAAGGTACAGCTCTATCTGGGTGGGAATCGGGCTTCCTTGTTAATCCCGTACCCTGGAAAGGTCAGTTAATAAGACGGGGTCTTTCTTACGGCTCTCCCAAGGGGTGTCTACTCTGTATTAAAACAGGACCGAAAAGGCAAGTTTTAATAAGTCAGTTGTAGAATTGATGCTCGGAGGACAGCTGAATATTATTAATGGCTGTTGGATTCCCCCTTCCCTCCCATGTTCTCTCTGAAAGCTCAAGAAAGAAATGTGTGCTCTTATTGTGGACGTGACTCGTCTCACTAAACCTACATACGCGTGTTCTATTTTTAAGCCGCTAGTGAAAAATTTAAGAGTACATGGTCTGTCTCTGAGATACAGTGCTGGGAAAGCATTTTGGTTTAACTTCATCTGCTGCAGATTTATTTCAAGCAGCAGAAAGGAACTTCTCTATCTTCCTGGGAGGATTTTGTCCTTCACTGCTGTTTTTTTTCCATAAGGGTTTAGACCTTGTTCTAGTCAAAAAGGTATTTTCCTAGATCTGTGCCACATCGGAGTTGTGAGGGCTGTGTGGATTACATTAGAATGACCATGTTTAGCATTTTAGTCCTTTAGCAGTGACTAGCAGTAATCAAATATATAGTAGCCTTGGAGTAGTAAATGAATTGCTTTATAAACGTTAGTAATGATTTACTCTTGCATTTCAGTTGAAAAGCAGGGGTTTTTTGCCCAGAATGTTTTACTCTGTGCCACTGAACTGTGGGAAGAGTTGAATTCGGAAAGTTAATTTCAGCATGAAAGCAAAAAGTCACAGCTTTGACCACGTCCTTAGAGTTACAAATCGTTTACTGTGGCTGGAAATAGGGGGCTGTAGTTATTTTCAGCACTGGCAGTGAGACGCATTTAGAGTTGTTTTGCATGCCTGGGTTTATGGAATGAAACCCCCTGCCCTATAGAACCGTCAGGAGACAGGGGCGTGTTGAGAGCCCGCTCCCAAACTTGCTGGATTTAGTCGCAGTCTGTCCGTTGACCTCGGCGGTCGCTTTATTGAATCCTCCAGCAGCATCCTCCATTGTGTGAGCTCACTAAAGGAAATCCCGTCAACAAGTATTATTTCCCTCGGCTTCTTCCTTTCTTGCCTGGCGCAGGCAGCCTGAAGAGAAGTGGGATGGAAAGTGATGGATCTTAAAGACAATATTGTACCAGTAAACTAGCTCTGTGGCAGCTGTAAATTAAACAACTCTGTCTTCTTACACGTTACACTTTACATTGATGGATGACTTTTTAACATTTTTTTTCTTTTTTTCTCTTTTTTTTTTTCTTTTTGGTGACATGCTGACTATTGATTTTTATTCTTTTTGTTTGCTTTTTTTTCTCCTTCCTTCATTTTAATTTGCAGTTATCTCTAGGCAGCAAATAAAATATTATTCTTTCTGCTCTGAGTGACTCATGGTGCTAACTACTGTCATTCTATAAACGGATTCAGCTAAGCCAGAATCTTTTTAAGTAAAAAAATCACTTGCATAAGAGCAATCCTTGTGAGAAGAATGCAGGATATTATGCAAGAAGCCCCTTAACGTTAAGAAGGCTTCTGTTTATCAAAGCCATAGCTTCAGTAGCTCTGAAAAGCACTTCTGGGAAGTCTCTTTAAAGTTACTACTGTTTTCCAAGGATGGTTTTACATGCTTCATTGTATTGCCTGCAGACGCAGTCCCAGCTAGCGTGTCATTATCTGATACACTGGTTGGTGTTGTTTTAAGGATGATTTTTCTGATACTGAAGCACTAGGTTGTTTGGGGTGGGTTGGTTGGTTTGTTTGTTTCTGGAAAGCTGACTCTCCCTAATGCTTCTATCTATGCCCCCCCTCCCCACTGGGACAACACCATGATAAACTTTTTCCTGTCTGTGATAATCCTTAAACTAAATTATTTCCCAAGTGTTAGGTGTGCTTCCCTTTGTCCGAGCTCATCGTGCTGAGCTACTGAATAGGGCCAATCTCTTCTTGGATCACTGTTCTGTTGTTGCTTGGTAATTATGTCACCTGTCAGTTTGACACTTCTGAAGGTGCCTGAACTTGGTTTGATGTTCCTGCGTACGAGGTGGGCTCCATGCAGAGCTGTGAAGCTCTATTGTTCCTCTTAATACTGATGTATTTTTCCTCCTCCTCTTTGCCTCTCGGCAGTGGGAAGAAGTAAGCATTATGGACGAGAAGAACACTCCGATCCGCACTTACCAAGTCTGCAACGTGATGGAGCCCAGCCAGAATAATTGGTTACGAACTGATTGGATTCCCCGTGAGGGGGCTCAGAGGGTATATATTGAAATCAAGTTCACGCTAAGAGACTGCAACAGCCTGCCGGGTGTCATGGGAACTTGCAAAGAGACTTTCAACCTTTATTACTACGAATCGAACAACGATAAGGAGCGTTTCATTCGAGAGAGCCAGTTTGCCAAGATCGACACCATTGCTGCTGATGAGAGCTTCACCCAGGTGGACATTGGTGACAGGATCATGAAGCTGAACACGGAGATACGGGATGTGGGACCGCTCAGCAAGAAGGGTTTTTACTTGGCTTTTCAGGACGTCGGGGCCTGCATTGCTTTGGTGTCCGTTCGTGTCTTCTATAAGAAGTGCCCGCTGACAGTTCGAAACCTGGCCCAGTTTCCAGACACCATTACTGGGGCCGATACCTCCTCTCTGGTGGAGGTTCGCGGCTCCTGCGTCAACAACTCGGAAGAGAAGGATGTGCCAAAAATGTACTGCGGGGCAGATGGCGAATGGCTGGTGCCCATTGGCAACTGTCTGTGTAATGCTGGCTACGAAGAACGCAACGGGGAATGCCAAGGTAGGACGAGCAGGCTTGTACCCTTCGTTAGGGCTTTAGCTGAACGCGTAATTGAATCGCTGACGGGAGTAAATGGAGTCCAGCCAGTCATTAGCAGCCGTGGTGGGATGCGGTGGGACAAAGGGGTTTAATAAAGAAGTCTAATGGCTCCAGGTGGCAAGGCTAAGAACTACCTACTGCAGAACAAGCGCTGCTGCCATAATAGGCAGAAGGCGAAACACATTTTCTAGCAGGCGCCGAAATTTGAATTGGCACCTGATTGTCACCAAAATGTAATTGCAGATCAGTGCAGTTGAGCTACCGGCGCTTAAAGAGACAGAGCTTTCAAGTTTTATCTGAAGTGAACTTTTGTTAAGCAGAGGAAATTCTGGCCAAGTCTCCTTCGGATAATGCCCGTTGGAGGGGGGGAGCAGGAGTTTTAGCTGGATTACTTTCTCACTTTGGGAAGGGGAAGTCTTTGGTGTTTTACTTGTTGCAAATTTTGAGCACTAAACACCCTTTGATATTTGACACTGCTGCCTTTGTTAAATATTTTCATTTCTCAGAGGGTCTCTATTGTCAGCTTAATAATAGAGGTGCTAGGATACTCTTAGAAATGCTAAGAGTCTCCACCCCACCCTCCCACACACACCATCCTGTGTGCTGCAGAATTAGGGATTAAAGCCTGCTATAAAAGAGAGATTATCCTAAAAAGAGAGAAACCTCAATACGTAAATTCTCTTCACCTCCCCTTTCTGGGGGAAAAAAAAAAAAAGAAAAAGATGTAAAAGGTTAGGGAAGGAGAGAAGGGAGTTGATAAATAAAATATCTTTAGCCTCAGCTTCTAAACTCCTGCTTGTGTAAGCTTCAATTAAGATCAAACTTCAATGGATTCTTGCACAGGTCAGTGGGTTTAATTTTGCTGGGTGCTGAATTGAAAGGTGCGTTTGAATCCTCAGTGGATTTGGAACTGGGTTTTTGGAGAAGGTTCTTTGGAGGCAGAGGACTTTGCTTCCCATTTTCTTGGTGTATTTTTTCGCTATGTGTTTTTTTTTCTGGTTTGTGTGTTTTGTTTTTTTTTTTCCTTATCAAGACTGAGAGCTTGCAGAGCAAGTGACTGGCTGCTTTTGTGCTTGAGTCCTAAGAGAACAGTGTCTTTGAGAGTCCTGCTTGATTTCTTTTAAATGATAATGGATGGTCCATCTGAAGCTCATTATTATGCATTGAAATTCAACTTTGTCAGGAAAGAAGCACCAAGTATAGACTTCAGCCTTAATTTCTAGTTGGTTTGCTCTATGGAAAAAGCCTAAATGTGCCATGTTGGCCACAAAATGACCATGAGCTGTGGAGGGAACTGGAAGATGAGTAGTACCATGACAGGGCAGCCTGTCTGGGGTAAATTACTCTGGGCTTTTTTGGAACCCTGGGAGATGGAAACTTGATTGTGTATTGTTAAACATGTCAACCTGTGGCTGTGGTGCTGCTGGGGAGATGCTGTAACTTCCTAATAGCTCAAGAACTGCTGGGCAAAGCTTCTTGACACCTTTACAACCGGGATTGTGAGAGGAGGAAGGGAATGGGGAGGGGAAAAAAGCATCTTGGTTTATTGCAGGGAGATTATTCCACCTTTTCCTAAAGGCCTATTAGGTCAATACCGGGTCACTCTGACTGACACAGATTTGCTGGTTTTTGGCATCAGTGGCACAGCTGTGGTGAGCTAATTGCCTCACAAATCTGGTGCTGTTCAAGGGGAAGCTCTGGAGGGTTTGCTGGTGGGCAGTGCTGATAGCAGGATGCTTTTTTCATTTCTTTTTGTGGTGTTGGACTAGACCTTGGGGATGAACGTCAGCTTCTGCACTGGCTCTCAGCAGCCCCTGGGGAAGCCTGGGCTCAGGAAACCCAATTCTCTGTTTCCCAAGTAAATTGAAGATCAGGTGGTGCCGTGTTTATAAAGGAGATGGAAAGGTTCTGTCTCTTGGGCTCTCCAGGATGAAGTTGGCCTGTGCTAGTCATTTGGAGAGGACTTGAGCCAGCACCTAATTTGAAAGCACTAAACCCATTTCATCAGCAGTTATTTGTGGTTTCCTTTGCTCACGTTTGCCATTCTCCAGCCTGAATTGTTTATTGGAAAGCTCCTCTTCATGAATTCATGAAGTTCACCAGAACTCTGCAGCTTGCTCTCTGGTTTCCAGTGAGGCCATTAGAGCAGTTTGGCTTTTGACACCATCAAATGAGGGTTTCCTCTTTTCTTTCCCCATTTAAGTTCATAGTTCAGCAAATGTTCTGCTCCGGCAGGTTTTTGGAGAGGAGGAGGATAAGGTGAGGAGTATTCCAGTGTTGTTTTTTTTTCCTACACAGGATTGGGAGGCAGGGAGAGAGACTTTGAGTTGGGAAAGGCTGTAAAAGGGCGCAGGGCTGGGATTGGAGCTGGCGAGCAGGTTCCACCTCAATTGTTTTTCAATAAGTTGACTGTGGCAGGACAAATACAAGGGAAGGTCAGAGGTTGTCTGCTTCCTCATCCATCTTCCCCTCTTATCCTAAGGTCAGAGTTAGGATTGATTAAGATCTTAAATGTTTGACAAAAGCTCAGTGGGCAGAAATAGTTTAGGCCAGTGGATTGGGGCTTTGCACTTGTTGGGAGATCCGCAGGAGCCGTCGGAGCTCCCTCTCCTCTCCTGGGACCCGCCGCGCGGTGCTGGGATGGACCAGCCGGCCCTTGGCTTGCCTTAAAAGCTGCTTCAAGTTTTCTCGACCTTCTGATTTGCAGATAATGCATTTGCCTTGCTGCTTTTTTGCTTAATTTCTGACGTGTGGGGGAGAAGTGTAATGGGAAGCTGCTTCACATCTAAAGTGGTTCCTGTAGTGGGAGTTAATGACTCTCTGACCTTGAACAGGATTTTTCAAATGCTGTCGGTGGAACGGAGGGGTTTGAAGAGGGTGACAAAACCCTGTCCTTCCTTTGACTGCCATTTTTTTTTTCCAGCTGACTTTATTGATGATAATGGTCTTACTGAACATCCATATGCGTGTGTGTGAATGCACGTGCAAAAACCCGGGGCGGGAGGGGAAAGGAGCCAAGTATTTAATCCAGGTTTATTTGGGAAGCTTCACAGGTGCGTCACAGGAGTGGTTCCACAAAACTGGTCCTGATCAGTACCAGTATTAGGTGAGACTGATTCTTTGCCTACAGTTGAATTCATAGCCGTGAACCTGATGCTAAAATAAAACCAAAACCAAACACCTCAACTTGCTGTTGCCTCTTTTTATTCCTTATTGCTCTTTATTCTTCCCCAAACTTCCTGTGTGAATGGCCCTCTACTTAGGGGAGCATAAATGTGGAATACCGTTGATGGAACAACTCTCCCAACTAGTGGCACATCTCAAGGCTCAGGGAATTAGTGCTTCGGGGCAAAGTTGAGCCATAAAGTAATTTTAAACTTTGCTTGTCTGCATCATTGTTATGTAAATTGTTTTGTTCCAGATTAATATAATGTGGTTTGCCTTTAGTTACGATTTCCTTATGATAAAACGCGTATCTTTTTAACTCGAAGGAGGAGGGGGAGAACAAGGAGGAAGGGAGAAGAGACAGATTAAAGAAGCAATAGACTGTAGCCATCTGTGATGATTTTGATGCTGTGAAATTACAAATCTCCATTTTAGACCTGCCATTTAGTATAAATATGTGAGACAGTCGAGATTCTTTCCTGCGATATCGTAAAGGTTATGAGAGCCAACAGCTTTGTCTTCATCCACACTTGCTGTTTTGAGTTGTGAATTGGCCAATTGGCAGAAAATCCAGCGTCTTGTAAAAGATGGCTCAGTCCTAGTTTCCTATCACTGCTGTTTTTAGAATCTTCCCTCGAACTTTGATAAGAGCAGCCCTAAGAAGTAATAATTTGAATGATAAGATTCTTTTTTATCTCGGAGGCTTTGAAGAGTGGCTGTGATCATGGAGAGCAGCAGTTCAGTTTACATCAGAAGGGTACAGCCTAATTATATGTGTTTTTGGTGATAAGATTTTTTTGGATGATGGGTTTTGTAGGGGCGGGCAAGTGGAGTAATTTGTGTGTACTTTCTGATTTTAGTCTTAGACAACTCTTTTTGTCAGAATAACACTGATGAACAGTCTGGCTGCACAAAAGGGTAATCAGAAGGGTGACTAAGACTGCACAGATTTGAGATTTCAGAAAGACTTTTTTTTTTCTTCTTCCCTCTTTTTTCAGGTTGATTATTTTTGGCAGGGGAAGAAAAAATGCACAGGCTCAACATGCTGGGTTTTAAAAGGAGCTGAGAAGACGGAAGCTCCCAGGAGGGGCATGGGAGCGGTACTGAAACACAGACTGTCTGAACCAAATTTAGTTGGTTCCCTTCCTTGCGGAAGGAGCCATTTGGTTGTGTTCTGTTCTCATGTAGCTCAAGAGATCTTCTAAGGGTTGCTGCCTCTGATTTTTGTACCGCTTGGTGCATTTCAAAATCTCCATTTAAAGGTCATTGCAGGCTCTGTGTTGCTTTCCTCTTTGGAAGTCAGGCTGCAGTTGTCAAGCCATTGTCCCTTCTTGTATCCCTTGGAGAGAGGCTGGGATTCCTTCCTTCTGAATCCCTGACAGAATTTCTGCTGGGACACAGGGGAGCAATAGCTGGTTCTTATTCTGCCTGTTCCTAGTAAAAAACAAGGTCTTCAGAATCAAAGCCAGATGAGCTGTTCTGGTGGTATGAATTTCATGGCAGGTCCGGGTAGTCTTTTGTGGGGTGTATAAAACCATCTTCTGGGTTTTGTGTGTGTTCTTTGGTCGTGTTACTTTGTGAAAAACAAAACAAAACTTTCCAGAGAACTCGGCTTGTGTGTGATGATTTCAGGATTTAGCTCTTGGCTGGGTGAGGGTTATTATCTCTCTAATAACATGCTCCGCCGAGCTCGGTCTTTATTGCGCTTGTGAGAGGTGATTAAAGAGCTGCTCAGCAGAACGCTTCAGTCTTTTGAGACTACATCAGAAAGCCCCCCCCAAACTCGTGAGATAAATATCTTATCTGGTTTCGTCCCATTATGCCACATCCTTTTGATATGTCGCAGGGGAGAGCAGGTGAGGTCACCCAGTTTTGTGAATCGGAGACAATTAACACTCCCATGACTAAATGGCCATTTTATGAATATTCAGGGCCTGTTTCACCTCCCTGGGAAGCAAACACGTTGGTTCCCTTCTCTTTCCTCCTGCTGGAGACTAAGGAAGCCCTCCCTGCGAATGGGGATTGGCAGCTGTCGGCCGCTTCGCTTTTTGCATGCAGCAAATTCCTCATTTCCATCTCTTGTATAACCCTCATGCAAAGCAGCACACCCATTTCCCCATCGCACAAAGGAGATAAGAGCTTCCTTTGGCAACGCCGCCCAAAAGCTGCTCCTGCTTATGCAGCGCTCAAAGATTTGGATTTTATGCAAATAGATTTGGTTTGGATTTTTTTTTGATCTCTCTTAAGAGGTAGAGTAATATTTGCACAGGAGGCTCCTTGCGTCTGGAGGTCTCCTCTTGACGGGGACTGTGACTCTTTCCCCAGTCTCTGCAGCCTCCTGGTGCTCCTCGAGTGGGTGTGTGGGAAAGGGCTACGCTCCAAAACCCCGGCCCCCTTTGTAAACCCGTGCAGGGAGCACCACTTCTCGTTCCTGGTGGGGCTGCAGGCCCTTGGGTGTCACCTCTAGATGTTCATCAGTGACCGTGATCCCTTCTATAGCTGCAACCTCAACCAGGGGTTGCTGGTCCAAAGACCATCTTTGGAAGGTGGTGTTCCCTGCACGCTGTACGTGGGAGGACAGATGTGCTGATGAAAACTCAGTGTTTTCTGCCTTCTTCCCTGGGTTGAGCTGACTGGCTCAGCCCTGGTGTAGGGCCCTTTCCTTCTCTTTGCTGGCCTGGCAGCAGCAAGGAGCTTGGCCTGCGGTTGTAGTTTGGGGAAGAGGGGCTGGTAGCACTTGAGTAAACATGCACAAATGAGCTGCTGTCTTCATTTATGGAAAGAAAATAATCTGTGAGAAAAGTTCTGCTTTCCTAAGCCTCACTATTGCACAAGAATCCATATTTTATTTTATTTTTGGGTTTAGTGGCTTTCTTTCCTTTTTAAATTTTCTTTATTTCAACTTTACTTAAAATTGCCTTTGGCTTGAAATAAAGCTGAGGCTCATTAAATGCTCCCAAAACACTGGCTTGTTCAGAACGGATTTGTTGAAAGGTTTATTGATATAAGTTAGAACACATGCTGCATAAATGTACTGTATTTCTTTAAAGTACTGTTTTTCATTTTGTGTCTTTATAAATCAGTGGTATGAGTGGGACCCTGATCGCATTGGGGCTACATCCTATAAGAAACCAGAAGGAAAAACAAAGTCGTGGGGTTTTTTTTGTTGTTGTTGTTTTTGTTGGATGTCCAATTAGTGTTTAACTGAAAGGTAATTTCACAGGGGTAGTAAACTACACAGTGTGAAACCTGGTGCTGTAATTAAATGGAGGAAAGGCTCTTTAAAACAACAAAGGAACGTGCAAAAACTTTGCTTTTGTCCTAAGAGTCACCCAGAAGGGGAGGCCGTGCTGTTTAAAGTACAATATGGATGAGCTATTAAGGGCTGGAGGGGGGGGAACAAGCTCTACGGTAGGGTTGGTATTTGCTTTGGCTCATTTAGTTGTGGGTGCCTAGAGAATACTCGCTTTGCTGCTCGCCTGGTTTAGATGGGTGGGTCTAAATCTCACGGAAGGAATTTGTACTAGTAAATTCATCTTTACAAACCCCCTGAAAGAGGTGGGCTCAGGAACAGCCCTTGTGTTTGCCAGGGGCCTCGTCCCAGCACAGGCTGCAAGGGGACTGTGGTTTCAGAGGAGGATGAGGGATGCTCTGCTTGGTGCTGCGGTGGCTGGGGGACAGAGGTGACTTCCCCAGGGTGTCTGCAACTGAGATGAGACCAGAGGAACGACTCAGCCTGGTGCCCTACCTGTAGGGTGGCTTCTCCCCCCTCTACACTCCTCAGAAGGCAGCAGTTGCCTTTCTCTAACGAGTTCCTTTCTCACTGGAGCTCCTTAAAGCATCGTTTGAAGGAAGGCAATCGATAACTGCTGCTCTTGCTTGTGTATGGGAATAGTTTGAGGCCGCGGCACAAAGCTGCAGTACAGTGTCTTAATTACCCAGATAATCCTGTTTGCTTGTATTTTTAAACTATGGAGCGCTGGGTAATTATTCAATTCTTAATAGAAGGCAAATGGCAATGTAAACAATAATTAGGATGTTAGACTAATGCGCTTCAAAGCAAATTGGTTTTTTTCATACCGTTCAGCGTGAAGTCCCATAAAGCTAACAATTTAGTGGCAAGGAAACAAGTGCCATTTTGTTCATATTTTTCTGGTGTTATCTCTTTGTGCCTCATTCCTGTGGGTAAGTTTGGTCTGATGCCTCTGCCTGCTCCCAAGCCAGCATCAGGTTGACTGTCGGCTCTTCCCGTGCTCTCCCGTGGCTTCCGATGGGCCTTTTGTCCCTGGTGGCCAGGGGTTAGAGGTCAGGAACATCCCCGATTCCCTCCTCTGTGGGGCAGGTGAGTGGGGTTGGCCAGTGCTGTCAGTGCTGCTCTGGGCTGGTGTCCAGAGGAGCAGCCTGAGCTCGGTGGCTGAGCCTCTTCCTTTGTCTGGGTTCAGCTCTTCTTCCTGACTTCAGTCTTGGAGATAGTGACACAGTTGAAGAAAAACGCAAGTTTTCAGCTCTTTAATCTTTGAAAACAGGGTAATATGCTGTGGGTCAGAGCTACAACTCATTATCTCCCTTAGCTTGGAGAGCACTCTTGGTTTTCACAGCTCGTCTCGGGTTTTCCTAGAAGCAACGACAGGAGCTGCAAACATGGATGCAAAACACTCTGCTGATTTCGGGTCTGTCTGCAAATCTGATGCACGTAACATATTTCAGTACTTCCCAGACCGTTAATTAAATCCTGTCACTGTATCCATCCCTCGTGTCGTGTTTAGCCAGTGATTGAAGACCATGTGTTGGTAGCAAAGGCGTTAGTCAATAATGCTGCTGCTTTCCGAAATACTTTAATAATGCCTCTGTCACACCGAGGGCTTTGTCCGGCCTTTGCCGTGTGTTCTCAGTGCTCTGAAGGGACTCAACCGTCGGCTTTTTTCCCCATTAGCAGCTCTAAAAAAGGCCAAAATGTTCTCCAGTGTTGATGCTGAATTACAGAAATTGAATTACAGAAAATTTACTTTTCACTGGTTTATTTTTCTGAGAAGTGGGGGGGAAATCAGTGGAACACTTCCTGAGGTTATGGCTGATTTTTTTTTTGATACTAATACAGGCTATCTCGATATTAAAGTGTGCACTTAAAGGGTGTGGTTTTCCTTATTTTAAATCCCAGAGGCTTTTTGCCAGGCCGCATTTTAATAGCATTAATTAGCAAGTCTGTCTTTCCATACATCAAACATCTGTCTGAAGAGCACCGGCCAGCGCTTCTGTGAACTTGGTGCTTGAATTCATTTGTTTTCAGTTTTAAGTGTTTTCTGCAGTTGAAAAAGACATCGCTGCTTTGAAAACAAGTTTCCTTTTGAAGTGTCCAGCCTGGCAATGACTGAAACAGCTCCTGGGCAAATTAGCATCTTAAAAAGGGCCAGATCAATACTTGCCCCTGGCCCACGCTCTGCTGGGGCTGGGCTCTGGGCAACCCTTGCTCTTTGGGTGGTGTGTTTCAGGGGAGCCCCTGGTGATGGCCCAGGTCCCATTGAGCTGAGACAGCTCGATCCGGTGCCCGGGCTCTTTCAAGGATGGCAATTTGCAAATGGATCTGGGGGATTTGATAGCTTTGGGAAGCTCAGGAAGCTCGTGTGATTGCGGAGAGGGTTAGAAGAGAAGTGTAAGGAGAAATAGGAGATAATTGGAGGGCACAAATTGCCTGAACTCCTCTTTGGGTGCTGGAATATTCAGTTCTGTTGTACTTGGCTGGTGTGTGTGAAAGATTCCTTTGGGCTTTTACAAGAGACGAGTAAACACCACTATAAAAGAGTGTGTAGGTTGTCCTTGCTGTTTCACAGAGAGGTTTGGGGGCAGCGGCTGCTGGGTAAGTGTAGCAGGAGATGCTTAGATACAACCCTGTTTGCCAACAAACCCAAGAAGGTGGTTCTGGTTTCCCTGGTGCATGGTTGGCAGCCCCAGCCCGTGTGACTGCAGACCTGCTGTGGCTGGGATGCTTTCCTTCTGCTGAAGGCCTCCCTGGGGCTTTTGAGCAGCCTCTCCACCCCTCCTTGCGAGTGGGGTGAGTCCTGAAGGTTCCTCCTGA
Organism: Chloroceryle amazona; assembly: GCA_027560015.1. Lineage (NCBI taxonomy): Eukaryota > Metazoa > Chordata > Aves > Coraciiformes > Cerylidae > Chloroceryle > Chloroceryle amazona. The sequence continues at coordinate 14,344 of JANHFX010020019.1, forward strand.
GTTCCTCAACGTTAAACCAGCAAAAAAAACCTACTGCACTAGGCAAAATTGGAGCCCTTCTGAAATGGAGACTGTTTCTTGAGAGGCTTCCTGTGGTCTCACGCAGCAGAGATGCTAGAAGATAGCTGAATCCTGTTGCTGTTCCTCTGTAGTGGCTTCGGTGTTTGCATCTCGCACGTCTGCCAATCTGCCTTTAATCTCCAAAGTTCTGTAGCGCAGTTATTAGATTGACACATTTTGTCTACTCATAATTAGTTCTTGGATTTCCTCATTTATTTTTGTGGGGATCAGAAGTGCCCAGGGTAGAGCTAATAAGACGGCTGAAATTGGGACCAGGTCCCTGTACGCGCTTCACCTGCTCATTAATCAAGGACTCTGCAGTTAATGAGAGTACTTTCCAGGTAATATTTAATCGCAGAGTAGCAATAGTTACACTTAATGTGAAAGAACTCTTTTTTTTTGTGGGTTGTTTGCTGAAGTTATTCCCGTGGCGCTTTAGAGAGTGTCCTCCTGTGCTAATCCCAGGCACAGTTCTGTCAGGCTGACCTAAATTTGGGCTACTTCTGAACAATCCATACGAGATTAAAATACTGGATCTGGTACTTTAGGCTGGACAGGACCCTTCGGTGGGTGCTGGACATGTGAATGGATAGACACGGCTGATAATGTACCTGGTTTTGTAAATGCTTCGAGGTTCAAAGGCCTGTGTGGGGAGGAAAGTTGAAAGGAATCAACTAAAGAGGTGAAGTCAGTGTGTTTAAGGTGCATCGCTAATCACCCGTGAGACTGTTTCCATCCTTTTTGGCTGAATCTGCCAGGGTGCAGATCCTTTATCCATTGAGTTGATTCACCTTCAAGTTCTCGGTGACTCTTTGAAGATGTGCGCTTGGTACCCAGTTTTAATGTACCCACAATTAGTGTACTTGGTAACCTTGAACTCAACACACCCAGTAGCTTGGGAAAGTGAGCTCAAAGGGTTGTGGGCACTGTGAAAGCACCAAGCTCTAGCTGTAGGATGGCTTTAATTTGTGAGAGAAAGGAGAACAAAATCCACCTACCATCATTTGCAGCAGCGTAGAGAGGCAGTAGAAGGGAAAGGAATGTGGCCCCAGCTTTATAAGGAGGGCACCTGAAAGGGGCAGGAGACTGTGGCCCCTGCGAAAGGGCAGCGCTGGCTCTGATCGAGTCTGCGGGAGATGGACCCTGGGGCTGATCCAGCACTGCAGGGAGCTGCCTTTGTCTTAACAGGAATGGTGCAGTTCCAGCAGTGGTCTGTGGCCTTAGTAAGGGTCACATCTCCTTCCTATTGGGCTGAACTGGAACAGAGCTGGTCCTTTTAGTTGAAGATGACCTGTAAATGGAGTATGAAAGTGTAAGAAAGGAGGGCTTCTGTGTCTTTCCTCTTTGGTCAGATGTTGGCTTGTCCTCCTGTGTGCTCAGAGGACCCCCGTAGCTCTAACTTGCACCGAGCTTGTCCGGAGGTGCCAGCTCGCTGTGGGGATGCTGGTGGGAAGGAGCTCTGCCCACCATACTGCTCTGCTTCTTTAAAGGTTGCTATTAACTCCTCTTTCTTGTGGTTGTGCCTTCAGCCTTCTGCAGCGAGCATGGTAATGTGACCTCTCTGTACACCTGTATTAAAGTCCAAGTTAAAAATGTAGCAGAGCAAAGGAGAGACGTTCTTCCGTGGGATCGTCGAGCTCTTTGAGAATGCCAAGTGGCCAAGTTAACTTCTTGTGCAAACACAGCCTTTTGCTTGACTTTGTAGTTTGCCCTTTGAAATACAAACATATTTGTGTCAATCAGTGAGTCTCCCTTCCGGAGCTCGGGTTGACCCTGCGCTGAGAAATGTGACTCTGCAATTATTAAAGGCGAGGCTTTCGCTTTAACGAACGCTGAGTCACTGCCATCCTGTCAGAACCGATGGGGAGCTGCCCTTCAGCCCGCCGGAAGAACAAGGAAGATACTTGGAAGGAATAACTTCTCTGCAGTTTTTGCACCGTGCCTGAATAGATCTGTCACAGGGACTTGGGGGGTAGGGCAAACAATCTGTCTCAGCTTAGATTGAAAGGTCCATAATTGGGCTTTAAAACTCAGTTAGGTCAAATATTATACCCGTGTCACTCAGGCAGAGTTAGGAGGGGGGCTGCTGAAGTCTAGCAGAGGGTGGAATTTGCCCATTATAAAACTGTCTGAGGAGAATATGGAACTGTGGGATTCTGGCAACTCACCTAGAGCTCTTTATTTGGGGGGGGGGGGCATGAAAGCTCCTCCTTTCCCTTGCAGTAGTGTTGGAAAAAGGATGTTTATTGTTTCTTAGTGTTTCCCAGAAGTTTTTTGATGGTCTGGACACTTGGACGTGGTTGATGCCACTAATAGATCCTGTATGGAGAAGTCAGCCACAGGGGTGAGGCTATGGATGAGTTGTGATGAAGCAATAGAAACTCAGACCCCACAGCTGTCTTTGGACCATAACTCTTGGCCTCTTCCAGATACCTTTTGTTTGGTTGGTTGGTTGTTTTGTTTTCAGTAAAAAGCTTCTGTAGAAACAGAAGCCTGCTATAAAATGATTTTTATTAAGCATTACTGATGCTGTATAGAGATGCCATCAAGGTGGCATGGTGCTGATTTGACCTGCCGCCTCTTTTGGTACGAGCTTGTAATTCCTAGGTCTTCATTCAGCCCGTATGTGAGTTCTCAAAATAAATTGTTTATTGCCCTGAGCTCAGCGTCATGAATCTTGCAAGCAGACCTTCGATAACAAATCAGTACACATGAGATGGGGAAATAAATTTTCTTTGAGAGCACTTTTCAATTTGTTCCTCAGAGGTTTTTCAGAAAGTAGTGGATTCTGGTTTACCTGTCGATGTCCACTAGCGTTTTTTGGCCTTAGCCCAGAAGGAAATAATTGAAATACTAATCCAGAACTTGACTGATGGATTTGTAACCCTCATGCAGGCTTAGGGGAGACTAAGGCACCCCCCCTGCCTGTGTTAGTGCTTTCTGTCCAGCTCTCTTTAAGGAGATCAAAGTTTGGACTTGCTTAGAGTTGAAGATGTCTTGCCATGTCTCTCTCTCCTCCTCTTTAAGCAGAGGTGCGGAGAAATTGGCTGTAAAGGTGGAGCTGGCAACAGGGCAGGAAATAATGGGCTTAAATTGCAAAAAGAGAAGGTTAGGCTAGACCCGGGGAAAAAAATAATTCATGATCTCAGATCTGTAGTGCCAGTTCAGATTGCCTGGGGATGTGGGGCAGCGTCTGCATGGAGGATTTTCAGGGTAAGTTGGTTACACGTCTTGTAGCATGGCTTAAGTACAGCTTATCCTCCTGTGGGGCAGGGGAGTAGACCAGCTGGGGTTGGCTCCAGCCCTATCTCTCGTGGCAAATCCTCTTGCACAGTTGCTGAGGGATCACCAGCATCTTAGAGCTGAAAGGTAAATCTTGAGGTCTGACCTAGAAATGGAGACTTGTTCGTACTGTCTTCTGACCTCTTTCTCCCCAGGAAGTCTCTTAGCTGTTAGAGCTCATTTCCCTGCATTTCAGTTTTCCAGTTGATTAACTAGCTTAGTTTCAGCTAACCAGAACCCTCTGGAGGTGTCCCGGATCCTGGTGTCCTGGCAGTTTATTCCAGGCCCTTCAGAGCTGGAGTGACACAGGGGCTATCAGAAAGATGGGGACTTTTGAGCAGGGCCTGTTGGGATAGGGCAAGGGGTGATGGGTTTAAACTAAGAGGGAGATTCAGGCTGGAGAGAGGGGAGAAATTGTTGATGCTGAGGGTGGGGAGAGCCTGGCCCAGGGTGCCCAGAGAGGTGATGGCTGCCCCATGCCTGGCACCATCCCAGGGGAGGTGGCTGGGGCTCTGAGCACCCTGCTCTGGTTGCAGATGGCCCTGCTCCCTGCAGGGGGGTTGGATGAGATGACCTTGAAAGGTCCCTTCCCACCCAACCCAGTCTGTGATTCTGTGAACAGGCGCTGGCTTTTCCAAAGGATCGTGGCTTTACATGAGGCTCAGAGCTTCATTTTAGCGTCCCCTCCTTATCCAGGCACGTGGTGCTGACACAGTGTGGCAGGGGAGCTGTGGAATAGCCACGAGGAGCTCTGCCCATTCTGGCCTGCCTAGAAGGATGAGCAGAAATGCTGCTTCTGCCTGGGTCCTTCCTCCACTCCAGTCTGCACCAGTTCTGCTTTCATCACCCCCAAAACAACGCTCATCCGTGACCCTCCAGGAAGCCCCACGTAGCCGTGGGTAGCAGCTGCGGTGCCGAGCGCCTTGCTTGGTGAGCCTGGGCTGGGTTTTGGCTTCTCTTTGCCTTCCCTCCCACGCACCTCTGATATTTGGCAAATTTTCTCTCTGCTTGTTGAAAGATGGTCTCCCTCGCAGGGAGGGAAACCTGCTCCTGCTTCCAGCTCGTTTTAACGTGCAGCACACGCGCTCGCTTCCAAGCGGGGTGAGCAGGTACCTCCCGAGGAGATACTGCCTGCTCAGGTGCAGTCCTGTGGCTGTTGGGATGCGGAGAAGGGATATTAAAATTGTTTACGAGGTCAGAGCTATAGCGAGCCTTCCACCACCTCTGAGTTACGATATCATTACCTGAGCTGCGGGAACTGAGAAATAAAACCTTTTACCGTGAAATATGAGGAGTGCTCCTGACTTTGAAGTGGAGAGAGGGAAGAAAAATGTACGCTGCGTCCTAGTACATTCTATTTTATTTTCTTTTGGTTCTGTTGCGCTGGGTTTGATTTTGCTTACTGGTGACACACAGAGACTAGATATGGCAATTGTTAATGATGTTTGTGGTAGGGAAACGCGTCTCTTCCTAGTTCATTTCTCGTTGGGTCGTGCCAGGAAAAATGTTCCTTTCTAAAAGGAATAAATTATTCAAGCTTATTTAAATAAACTTGCTATTATTTCTCCACCTGGTACCTGCAGTGTTGTAAATCCAGCCCCTTGTTGATCTTTGGGGTTTTTTTTTACCATGTGGTGCTTTGTGTCCTTCGTGTGATTTGGGTGGGTTTTTTGTTTTTCCCCCTGGTGCTTAAGAAAAATTGCAGCCAAACATCGATGGAAGTGAGTGAAGATTGCTGAAGTAATATTGATTAAGCTGATTATTCTCAAACAGATGAGAGCAGCAGCTCTAGCACCTTATTTCTGTTAGGAGAACCAGAAGCAGTTGGCTGAAAGCAGTGGTATCTGTATGCTCTATAGGTAGCGATCTAGCCAAAGGTGTTTTGGCAGTTTTTATATTGCCCTTTAGAGGGACTTGGCTCCTAAGTCACTTTTGTGGCACTAGGTAACACTACGATAAAGTGTAAGTAGCTGCAGAGAGAAGAACTTGAAGGTGTAAAAGCTGGGATGAAGGTGGGGTGCGGACCAGAAAAGACAGAGGGAGAGGCTGCAAAGACCATCCAGGAGCAGCCAAGACACGACTGCCCTGCCAAAAAGCACTAAATCAACATTGAGCCGAGTTAACTTTCGGTTTCTTCAGCAAGTAGAGTTTGTGGTCTTGCCGCTCTCCTGTTATGTCAATAACTTGCATCAAAACTTCCTCGAGTCAGAACATCTGTTGCGGCCATTGGAAAGATTCCCCTTGACTTTAATGTGCTTTGGATCCGGCCCAAAATGCAAATAGTTTTTGGGTTGGTGTTGTTTTTTGGTTTTGTTTTGTTTTTCTCTCATCCTTTGAAGTCTCGAACATTTCATGGGCTCCCTTATGTTATTGGTAATTTGCACCAGAGGTATTTTGCATGCAAATGAAATTTCGGCAGTAACGACGACCGCCTTCGTGAATGTGCGTGTCAAGGAAGAGCGCGGGCACGGAGATCAGCAAACCACAGTCTATTTGCCATATAGAAAACTAGAAATGTCTTTGTAATCGCAGGTTCTTCAGCTGCAATCAAACAAATTGACACATGCCTGTAAAAGGCTGGGTAAATCTGCCAGCGTGTGTTTTGAGCCGGCTGTAGGGAGCCGATTGACTTGGCTTTTCGGTAGCTTGTGCGTGTTAATGCACGCTTTCTATATGGGGCTGGCGTTTGTCACGGACCTTTTACAGCACTGGAGATGTCATAAATTTAAATACTGTAATTGAACCCGAATTCACTCTGGGTTTATTTACCAGATCAAAGAGTAGCTTCAACCTACAGCATTCATTGTGTTTGCTGGTGTAAACTCGTCAGTTTAGTGCCAGAGAAGGATTATTCCTTTGGATTAGGTGAGTGCTGGCAAATCACAGGGGTTTAGGTTGTAATAAATGTGTTTTTTTTAGCGGAGAGATCCTATTGAACATTTTAAAGTGTCTTAACTCATAAAGGCTACCGTAGTGCTCTCCTGGGAGGCTGGATGTGTTATTCCACAGCAATAAAATGTGACCCCGTTTACCTGATGTCAGGATCTCTCTCTGTCATGCGAGAGGGTGAAGGTTCTTTGCCCCCTCCTACCTCTTCGGTTAACCCTGCCCGAAGAACACCCAACACTTACGGTGACGTCTCAAGTTGTCACCTGCTGTGACTATTGGGTTGCTCTTCCCCATTTAGAAGTCAGTCTTTCCTGCTTATCTGTTCACTTTGATCCCTTTCTGCCAGCGCTCATTCTCAGAGCAGTGCTGCTCCATCCCAGCAGCTTCAGCTGAAGCTGCATCCCCTGCAGACTCGTGCTGAGGTCCTTCAGCCTTCCCAGCTCCCCAGGACAGCCGGCCCTACCTGTCCTGCTGCACAGCAGCCGGGTCGGCTCTGCTTCAAGGGCACAGCCAGCTGGTGACTGGGAGGAGAAAGGGGAAAATAATTTGGGTTTCTAATTACCCGAAGATCTGACTAGGAAGACTTTCCACGGAAAAATGCCTGCTAATGGGGTATGGCAGGAAGGGCTTGTCAGTGCCGTTGCCTGTTAGGAGATTGCTGTGTATGGCTGGAGATGTGAAGAATTAGTCACTCTTCTCATACCTCAGGCTGTTACTTAAAGCACTTGCTGGGAATGTCATCGCAACAGGGAGGGAGAGGCAGGAAATGAAGGCTGGGGTCAGCAGTGATGGTGATGAGCAGTGAGGAAGGATGTGTCAGCGGTGGTGCTGGTGCCCACAGCCCTCACCTGAGCAGCGAGGGCTGGGCGGGCAGGAGCTCGTGGCCCAGTGGGGTGCTGGCTTCCAACAAGTGGAAGCTTCTGTCTGAATTTCTGTGCATCTACTTTTCAGTGTGAGAAAGAAGCCCATACATCACCAAAAACTGAAATCATCTTTTGTAGACTGACATGTGATTGCTCAACTAAGTCACCCCAAATATTTGTGAGCGGAACATGTTTAAAGGAGAGAAGCGTCTTTCTGGTTCTCTGTGTTTTGTGATGATTTAACAAAGTTGAAGAAAGAGGAAAGACAAGGTAAAGGTGAAGATGTGAGGAGAGGTGGTGTTGTAAGCCTTGATACAGAGCCGCTGCCTGTACTGCTGGGCAAACAGGTACTTAAACTGTTAAGGATAACAAAGATGTTTGACTAGCACTGGTTTTGGTCTAGAAAATACTGAAGGGAAAGGAGTGAGGCTATGGAAAGGGCTTTGCTAAAACGTGGATTTGGAAGCACAGTGAGATCCTGCCTCTTCCCAGGAGGCTGTCCTCATCCCAGTGTGCCCTGAGCATTGCTGAGTCAACATCTGCAGTCCCAAGGGTGAGGAAGGAGGCAGAGAACCTGGGTGGGTTTTATGGCTCTGAGAAGCCAGGTCTAGTGAGCACACATCAGAAGAACCCTGAGGCTGCCTTGTTTAATTCTGAAGCTGTGGTCTCCTTGAGCAACCTCTGACTTCAGAAGGGTACCGCTCTGCTTCCTTCAGTCGCTTGGGCTCCAGGGTGGTGCTGCAGCCACACTTGACTTTGGCTCCTCATCCTTCCTCTGGGCGTTGCTCAGGGCACAGCCCCAGGGAGGGAAGGGTGCAAATCCTCAGCTGCTTTGAGCTCCTCCGGTGTGGAGGTTTCTGATTGATGGGCTGTTCCATTTGCTTAAACATTCTGCTTGCATTTTCTGAAGGCAGGTGGTTTCCCAAATGACTATGTAGTGTGGACTCTTTAATATCAGGAGTTTGAGGGCTAACTTTGATATGAGCTGCATAAGCAATGAATAATAGCTGCTTCATTTGCTTCATTCCTGGCAGGGGCTTGGTGACAGGTAGTGCCAAGGAGTAGCTGGTTAATTTTTGAACTCTCTTCATCCAAAGTTAAAAGCCGATCCCAAGCTATCAATGACATCTGGCACATCAACTAGGTTGTTAAATCTTGACCCGTCAGATTTTGTGGCACCCAAGCAGACTTGAAATTCAGCTCTCAAACCTGCTGTCGTGTCCCTAATTTGCCATCACCCCTTTGGAGAGTCACCAGGCAGCACAGTGAGAGCCTGGCTTCCAAAATAAGGGGGGGGGTATTGCCCAGTTAATATACTCTGCATTACCTAAGACCATGAACAGCCTCTTTTGTGAGGACCAAAGTTGTCTTTCTAAAGAAACGATACAAAGGTGTCTTTAAATAGGCATGGAATGCATATTGATCATTTTTAACACTAAAAAAGCCTTGCTTGTTATCTGGGAGAGCAAGGACAGTTATTTTATTGTATTGAGACTTACAACAGCTTTGAAACTTTCCAGCTGGGTGCAAGTCTAGAATAAGAATGATCTTCCAAGTCTGAATCCCACAGAAGTTGTAAGCAGCGTTACCATTGCTGGTGAAGATGGGGGGGATGGAGGGAGGGCTGTCCTCCCAGTAATGAGACAGGATTCAGATGCAGTTTACATGCTGCTCTTTCCCTTCTGTGGTTGGGGGGGATTGGTTGTTTTTTAAACTCACTGGAGAGAGTATTTAGACCATCATTCCAGGCTTTTCTTCACTGCCAGGAAGGATGGGCTTTGACTCTAAGATGGGAGTGACGGTGCCTACTTAATTGTCTTTAGGAACTGAGATTTTTGGTAGAACAGCAGCCAGTGAGCAGGTCATGCAGCAAACTGCTGGTAGCTGGTCTCCAGCCCATCGGGTGTCACCTCTCATAACCGCGCTGGGACTGAGCGAGGTGCACAGATCTGGGTTCCCGTGAGTCTCTGCAGTGTGCAGCCCTTGGGGTCTGCTGCTCCTGCTGCCTTACAGCTGCTACGGCAGCGAAACTCCCTTAATGACAAGAATTTCCATTTGCTACTTAGATTTACATTGATGTCAACACGAGGAGACTCAGACCGTGTGTTATTAGGCTGGTTTTATGAGAGTAGCGATCGGGCTGATGAGTCATTACATCTACTTTACACTTTGGATTTTAATTGCTTTATGGAGCTTGTTAATTTTTGTTTGGTTCGCCGGTAGCTTATTGCTGATAGCTGCCTCTATCAAAAACCGCCACCAGCTCTTACGTCACTGCTACTGCACAGCACCACAGTTCTTAGAAACATGCAAGGCAGGGTTTTATCCCAGGTGACTGACACTGGTGCTTCAAAAATACCATTATGTTTTGGTTTGCTTTGTTGGTTTTTTTTCCCCTCTCTGTTACTGGGAACAGATAGAACGCTCAGATCAATGTGAGCAGCAGTCAGAACTCTGTGAAGATCAACTAATGGGGCATATAAAACTGCCCAGGTCTGATGTGGTAATAAAGCCATATGAGAAGTTGTCATCTCCATGTTTTAAAATCATTTAGTGAGAAGCATATTGCCTTTTATTTAAAATATCCTCTCTATAAAGCTCCTGGGAACCCACAGCTCGAATGTGTGAGCAAGTCCCTCTGCATGGGGTTTCCTGCTGGTTGCTGCTGTTCGCCCTCCACGGGGAGTTTTAGCACTTCATTTCTGGATTAGCAACTGCCCTCTCTCAGTATCACACATTCAGCTTAGCTTTCCAAAAAGGCAGTGGCAAATCACATTGCCTTACTGGGAAACACCATGGCCTAGAACCCAGCTTTGACCGCTGACAGAACGGGCTGATGAAATCTGGGCGTGCTATTTTTGACCGTGAAAAGCAGCATTTTCTGAAGGTTTGCTGAATGCAGTAATGGGTTTCATGTTCTTTTTGTTAGTCCCCTCTGACTGCTGGTGATGGCAATGGGCGTTGTGAACCTTAAACGTTTAATCAGCTGAAGTATACAGCTGTCTGCTTTTCTCGCTCAGAACCTGTGAGGATTCTTACTGGTTCCATGTAGTCTCTAAAAGGTCCAAAGCAGCTCTGAGGAGGTGAACAGAGATCTGCTAGATCCATTTTAGAAGCCTGTGAGTGCCAGTGAATGACAGTGTGAAAAGGATTCAGTCTTCTCCCTGGTTAAAGATGTACCTGCAGTAACCACTGGCTTGTACTCTCTCCAGCCTGGCTATGGCCACTTAATGAGGTCTGATTCAGACTAATTCCCACAATCTGGAGGGTTTAGTCCCTGCTGAGGCTGGAATATTTGGATGTCTGCTCAGACGTATAGTTTTCTCTTTAATTAGCACATCTGACTTTTTTTCTTTTCTCTTTTTTTTTTTTTTTTTCCTCCTGAAGGCCACAACCTCTGTCCCAATCGAGCAGGTGAAATTTCACAAGCACTTTATCATGGCTCATACCTCAAGCATCCGGACACACCTTTCTAATTGTCATTTATATCCGCCTGTCATTGCCTCTGGCATTTGCTGAGTTCACATTTCCATGTGATTTACTGCAAAACATTTTGTTTAACAAGTTGCTAACACACACTGACAGGGAAGTCCCCCTCGAGAAGCTGAAATAATGATTCCCTTCATCTTTGCTTTCTTGAGGTAGATGCTAAAAAAAAATAAATTAAAAAAAAATAATCTGTTGGTGTCGTGTTGGACACGTGAAGAATTCTTGCAACTGGGAAACTGACCTTGGATCTGGGTGCTTTGAATTGCAAATGCTTTTTGTCCTGGGCCCTGTGTGTAACAGGGCGGACGAGCAGCGCGTTTAATCCCCAGTTGCAGAATTTCGAGTGCGGTTGGTTTATGAGTCAGCAGCAGCTTTGCAAGTGCTCGGTAACTTGTGGAGTATTCAGATGCTGAACTGCTCCTTAACAGCACCCCTGGGAAACTTTCTGATACACCAGGGAAGCTGCTCTGTCTTTTGGAGTGGGGTTCCTTGGTCTGTGTCCGAGGGTCCTGTGCTTGGTGAGGAAGGAGCCCAGCTGGGATGCCCTGCTCATGGTCTCTTGGGGGAGAAGAGAGTCGGGGGGGGTCTGGTGGCACGTCCCTGAACCTGAGGGCCCTCAACCAGATGTCTTGGTGAGCTCGTGTTGAAGGCCATGCATGTGTCCAGTGTGATTCTTTCTGTGTTCCTTTAAGGCTGTCTGGGTAGGGGACCTCTATCTAACTTAGGCCTAGAATTTATAGAATCATTTGGGTTGGAAGAAGCCTTGAAGATTGTCAAGTCCACCCTAATTTGCTCTCCTTCAGTTAAATATTCAAACCCTGTGTTCCTCCAAAACCTTAAAATTACTATCTGCAGATGCACGCAGTTCCCTTAGGGTATTTCAGCATAAAGTCACTAAACATGTGGAATGTCAAAACCCACTTCATGTTGACAAAAGTGATTTGTACGGGGTCTTTCAAAAGATTGCTTATGCCTCATGAGGAGTTGGGCACTACCTAAAAAATAGCCCTAAGTGACACATTCCCAGAACACAAGCAAATGCCTAAGGATGAAATATAGCGGAAGATTCATCTCCCCTCTTCTCCCAGTTGGTTGCTGATCTCACCTCTTCGAGGCTTTGTCTGGCACAGAGCAAATTTACTGACCCATTAGTGGTGACACCATCACAAAGGGAAAAATGCATCTAGAAGATAAACTTGGCACATCAGATGCGCAATCGCTAATTCATCGCAGCCGGCGCTTTCCCTCCTGCTCCGCTTCACTGCCTCGGGTTTTGATTCTGTGCAAATTTTGTGGTTTGGTTCTGTTTGAAAAACCTGGGTTTGTTCATTTGAGTGTGTTTCACTCCGTGAATGCAGGTGAGAAAAGTGTCAAGTAACTGCAAGTAAGGGATGTGGAGAACTAATACGCTGATCTGAGCGTCAAGTTTTGAAAGAACGGGTTCTCCTGTGGTTTTTTGTTAGGCTAATAAAGATTTTTAGCAATCAGAAATTCAGGCAAAGAGCAGTCCTCAAAGGACTTCTGGCTGGGGCAACCGAACGAGTCCACAGCGAGCTCTGTTTTGGTGGCCAAAAGCAAAGTGGAAGTAGCCATTCTGCAGGGTGGGCACAGGGGTAAAGTCTCTGGTGGGTGCTGGGGCTGCTCTGGAGGACCCTCCACCTATAGTCGCATGGTGCCTGACCCTATGAAACTTGACTGTCAAGTTTGGCAGGGTGGTTTTTCCTAACTTGGGATAAATCTGCTGATAGTTGACAAAGGGAGAGACAAAAGGGACCATTTCTGCCTCACGTCTTGCAAGAATTTGGAAGTGGATCTTTTGAAAAGCACAAGATCTGTGCTGAAACTCGATGGTCTTGCACACCCAAGTGTCTGTCTTTAACTGGTGTAAGATCACCTGTCAACGAGATATTAAACCCTCGCTCTCCCAGGCTATCTTTGGTGCCTTTTGGATGCTGCCGATAGCATTCTGTTAATTGTTGAGGCAAAACTAAGCCTCGATGGTGTTCAGAGAGCAGATAAAAGCAGGGCTCATCAGAACTCCAGACTGACATCTTATCACGTTGGGAAGAGCACGAGCTGATCGGGGCGGACGCGAGTCGCACGCCAGCTCTGGAACCTGTGAAGCCTCTGAGTGAGACTCACCGCCAGATTGCTGCACTAATGGAAATTTTTGTGGCCTGGACTGAAGTCAGTGGTGCTTTTGGCCATTTCTAAATAGCTCTGTGGTTACCACAATTAATTTCATTTGTTTGTTATCTTGCGTTAGTTTATGTATCGTGTAGCTATTGGAATAAATAGCTCTATCGTGTGAGCCACGAGGGCCTCGGAGCCAAAATGGGATGTTATTGTTAGGTTCATTTGCCAGTAGTTTTGTCACAGACGGATGCTTTTCCAGATTAGAAGCAAAATTTGTGTTTGTTTTTTATCACTTTCTCCTCATTAGCCCCCGTGTGACATCCAGCAGGAATTTGAAAGGAAGCTTTGCTGCTTGTACGTCACCACTGCCAGGGTAGAGGCTTTGTCCTGACCTCTATCCTGGCCTGTGGGCTCTGTCCCACCCTGGGGGCTGTGCCCTCCAGGTAGCTGCTCTGCTGATCAGGAGTGCAGGAGGCACTCTGGAATGGGACTGGCTTCCGATGAGCATGGAGAGAGGGAAGGAACTCCTCGTTGGGTCATCGGAGCCGGCTAATGCTAACTGTGCTGAGAGCCTCCCTGGCTCTCAGCTGCCTGGCCACAGCTAAGCTGGGGGAGAAGAGACCCATCACAATTCTTTCTGTTCATTTCTAGCATCAGTTTCTGCAATTCTTTCCCCTCGGGTTTTATTTAGCTTCACATATATATATTTAATTTGTTGGTTGGTTTGTTGTTTGTGTGCTTTCTCATGCAAAGGGGGACTTTCTGCAGAACTGCTGAAGAAAAACTTGGCTTAAAGCTTTCACCAACTGGCTGCCTCCAGCAACAAACCTCCTCTGCAGTTTTACCAGGTGATCTGCCCATTGCCCAAGTGGGGCAGATCCTGCCCTGGCAGAGCAGCAGCTGTGTTGTAAATGTGGGGGTTAGCTGGGCCTCGAAGATGGGTGGCAGATACCAGCCATCAGCTAAGAGGAATTAACGCGAGATGTTTCTTGTGAATTGGGGATGGCAGAGGATTTAAAAGCAAAGTCCAGCTTGAATGGTAATTCTCCTTACCCAGAGCTTGTACCGGCCACTCATAAAACTGCTGTCTCCCTGGCTATTCTTTTTCTGAACCTCTTACTGGTGTCCCTGGCGTGACCCCTGTCCACCCAGTGCCTTTCTTTTGCTCTGTCTGGAGATGAGAGGAGGCACCGGCTGTGCGCAGGCGTGGGACAGGCATCTGCTCTCTGCAGAGCACCAGCGTGGTGGGAACCATCCGAGGGCTTTCCTTCTCCTCCTAGGCTGGCGCGGTGCCTCTGCCAGCGCACGCGTCGTGGTGTCGTGATAGGCGACCGAACGGTTCCGTCCATCACCGAGCAGATTGTGCTTTGGCTACGAGCAATACGCTTCTCCCCGATAATTCCTTCTCTTGCTTTTATTTATCAGTGATAAAAGACTGTCACAGATAAATAAAGCATGTTCTCACTTGACTTGAAAATTTACATGGCGTTGCTGAAGGTGATTTATAATTTATACATGGAAAGGATTTGCTGATCTCATTAATAACTTTCCAAACATCTAGATAAACATGCTATAGCTCTGAATCAAGGGAGCTCCAAACAGCCAAAGTATTCACCTGCAAGGGCTTCTGGCACTCTGCTCTTTCCCAGACAACACACGTTTGACAAAAGAATGTGGGAACTGCCAAAACGCGTTTCTCCTCCGCCACCCGGATCACCCTAAGGTGGGAGATTTCATCTGTTCTTGCGAAATTATTCTTCTCTATCGAAAGGCTTCTTGACAGGAATGGATTCGCAGCTCTTTGATTTTTAAATGGGGGTGGTATTTCACAGCTCTGAGTGCTCGGCCCATGCAGGCGTTTCTCGCATCCCTCCCAACATCCTGCCAAAGCCTGTGATGCAAAAAAGAGCAGGTAAACAATCTCCGGGAGCTTCCTCTCGCCAGGCTGTGGAAGGGGAGTGGAGATGGCCCTCCCCACTGAGGTGCCAGGTTGTTGCTGTGAGATTCAGTTCATCAGAAGTAATCACCTCTCTTGTACCAGCCCCTTGTTATCCGGAGATCTCCAAGTGCTCCATACACACGCACTTGGTGCTTAATTAAACCCGGAGACGGCTTTTAGATGAATCTATTGTGAATTTTATTGCAGTCTGTAAGTGGCTAAACTGAGTCAGGGATATTGGGGTTTACACTCGGGGTGTCTGGAGTTGCACCCTTCAAATGAAGGGTCCTACAGGAGCAGCTCTGCTTTCTCTCCCACTGCTCCCTGCTTCTCTCTTGCCATTGTCTCCTGTGAGCAAGGGTTATCCACGCCCTGGAACCTCCCATGACCTGCACAGAGATGAGCTGGAAGTTACTGAGTAGAAGGTGAGGTCAGACCAGCTGGGAAGGCAATGAATGATTTTCCCCTCTCATACCCCAGTGAGGAGAAAACTTCAGGCTGATTTTCACTTCTATGTTAGAATCGAAGGGGGGGAATAAGTTATCTGGAGAAATCTCGGGTGGTTTCAGTCATCTTCTTCCACTTTAAGAATGTTGTTGTAGCACATGTCCCATGTCCAACATATGTAGGGTGTAGAGTCCTGGAGCATCTCTGTGCCCAGGACAGGACGAGAGCCCTGGGGCTGTGCAGCTGGAGAAGAGCAGCCTGAGAGGGGAGCTGAGCAATGCTGAGCAAGAGCCAAAGGGCCCCTTTGGGGACAAGAAGATGGGGCCAGACTCTGGTCAGTGGTGCCCAGTGACAGGACAAGGGGCAGTGGGCACAAACTGGAATCCAGGAGGTTCCATCTGAGCAGGAGGAGAAACTTCTTTGGTGTGAGGGTGTGGGAGCCTGTGCCAGGCTGCCCAGAGAGGCTGTGGAGTCTCCTGCT
>JANHFX010020019.1:42236-56271 GCA_027560015.1 Chloroceryle amazona
AATTTAAACAGGCACATGCAGCAAATGAAGTACGAGGAGAGAGCAGAGCACTCCCAGATGGGGGAACTGTGAGCAAATGCCGTGTATGTTTACTCGGCTTGCAAAATGTACCCCTGCGAGGTTAGCCCTTTTCTGTCAAGTCTCGGGGCTGTTTCTGGCACCTTTCCCCATCCCTGTCTTCGGAGGTCAGTCAAAGCTGGAGTCCCTCATCTTGCTCTTTTACCCTGAAAATGTGAAGAGGGAAGAAGAGAGGTGAGGGCCACGGTGCTGACCCCACTCTTGGTGCCCGCAGCAGTCGAGGAGGACTCGGCGTGCAGAACCAAACCAACCCCACGATCCCACGGACGCCTGGTCTTGGCAAACAGGCCTGTCTCCAGAGGTCCCATTTCATAGCTTTGGATTTTCCTGTAGCTTAAGGGCTTCATTTTCTGCGGTCCAAGGTGAAGGAAGACGCGGAGGTTATTTCTGAGCTGGCTGGTGGGACAGCTTTGCTCTCCCCCACCCCCTGTGCTCGCTGACAGCCCCTCTGAGGTCTGCCTCGGCAGCGCTGGAGCGTTGCTGCGGTGGTGGCACCGCACAGGCACAAAACGCCACCTCTGCGTTGGGCTGCAGGGGGCTCCAGGTGAGTGACAGGAAGCCTCTAGAGGACCTCTGCTGAAGGAAGGTCCTCTGGAAGAAGCTTCTCGTTTGTCTGCCTTTCCTGACAAGACACGGAGACAGAAGGGAGCGGAGACATCAAAGGTTCTTTCAGACGGATTCAGACTCTAATCAGTTCTTACCAGTTGGTTAAACCAGGTGACAAACCCAATTCCCTTGTGCTGACAGCCATAATAATCAGGCACCCTTCTTTGTTCATTATGCTCTCCTTAACCCTGGTATTCTCATTCAGCCCTGCGTTTAGTAATCGCTCAGTGTGACGGCACACTAATGAAGAAATAAAACACAGTAGCTGAGATCCATTCTTCTAGCAAAAAGATAGACTCTGCTCCACTGGCTTGTAAAATCAGGTTTCTGTTCACTTGCAGAACTATTAGACCAGGTGAATAAAAGTAACGTTGGGTCATTTGGAGACAACACCTGGAATGGACTGGGGATTGATCCTTTCTTTATTATTTCTAAACACTTTTTAAGATGAAGAAGTTCAGCCGTCTTAGGATGCGTTTTTGTAAAGCTTTGACCCTCGGCTATTGATTTCCTTCAGTAATAAAACCGGCCGGGCTCGTCACTTACCTCGCCTTCTAGGCTGAGGAGAGGAAGACCATTATGAGTTTCCATTAGCCTGATTGTGCTCGTGGGTGAAAAGGGATTGGAGAATTCCCCTTCCTTTTCCTTTCTCATAATTCCTGCGGTAAGTCATAAAAGCAACACCTACTTCCTGATGCTCTGGTCAGGAGAGGTGCTCCAGGGTTTTCTCATTCTGTAACGCCACTCTGACATCTCCACCCCCTGTTGAGCTGTAAAAACTGCGCCTAACCTTCAGGTGAGCCAGGCATCCGGTCTAAACAAATAACTCCAGCTCCGCTCGAGCGAGGAGCGCGTAGAGTGAGTCTGGCTTAACGCTCCTACACGAAAGAGCGGACTGCGGTGGGAGATGACTGTAGGAGGTGGTGGAGTGGGCTGTGTCATAGACCCCCTGACATCGACGTCTTTACTGGTTGGACTCGATGGCCTGAAAGGTCTTTTCCAACCAAAACGATTCAGAGCTTCGTTGTGTTTTGGTACTTGCAGAGGCTGCTCCTTTCATAAGGTTAGCGATCTCGCGGAGGATGAATCGCCTTCCCAACACCCAAATCCCTGAGCCTGGAAAGCAATCAGTCACCCTCCTGATCCCTGAATTCCCTTTTCCATCAGGAGATACCCTGGGAAGGGCAGCCTGGCACAGGCAGGTGCCTTTCCCACCCAAGCTGATGGGTGTTGGTGCTGCGGCCCCACCGTTAATGAGTCGGGTTCTCTAACTGTTCCTTACCAAACAATGCTCACATTATGAGTGCGAACGGGACGGTTTTGTATTGTTTATATTGTCTGTTTGATTCAAATTATTAATGATTTTTAATTGGGTGCCCGTTACAAAAGAGAGATTACCGGCGTAGTGTCCGGCCTGAAATCTCTCTCAGTAAATGACCGTGAATAATTTAGTCCGTTGTGCCACCAAAGCAGTGACCGATTGATTGATTGATGTTTTGGCGTGGCCTGAAATATTTCTAAACCGGTTGCATTTAAGACAGTTTATATCGGAGAAGCTTAGAGATAATGAGAGCAAATTTAGTGAGATGCAAGAGAAAAGTGCCTGCTTTAAAAGGGCTTTCTCCAGTTTAGCTTATCAAGAAATCGAAGAGCCTGACTTCAAACAGCAAACATCACTTACTTGTCTTTACATTGCCTCTTCTAATTGAATTTAGTGCACTGCTGTATTTCCTCCAGAAAGTATATTGTTTTTAAATTACCATTTCAGTGCTATTACTCAAGGCTCCTGCTTCTAATGCTTTCTGACAGTTATCAGCATAATGAACCATAATGAAATGATGAGCAATCTACAGTAGAAACTCAACGTGGATTCCACTAGAGCTGTGTGACCGTGTTGTTAAAATTTGAATGCGCATTAAAATAACACCGTCCTTATTTGCTTCCAAGGTCAAGGCTTCAGGAAAGGTCTGAAAGGTCTGAACGCTTCCATTTTGGAACCGTTGCGGTCTGATGCGCGCCCTTAGCGGCGCTTCGTATATCTCGGAGAGAAATATTTGACCTGCATTTTCCAAAAAGAGTGGATTTACCTACCTAATAACCCTGCTCGCAAACGAGCCATTAGACAGGAGCCGATTATTTCAGCATATGTTTATTCCGATTGCTGAGACTTCTAAATAAACAAATGTGCTCTTTTTTTTTTCCTTCGGCTTCTCTTGAGCCTCTTCTAAATTTCCAGACAGACGCCGATTAGAGCCGTCGTAGCTTTTGGAAGACGGAGGGAAGCTGGGTAGACCGCGTGGTCGTAGGGTAGCTTTGCACCAGCTTTGCTCCCCTTCCTTCCCAGGGTTTCCACTCTGGTCCCGGCACGGCTTCAGTCTCACCGCAGCAAGAGCAGAGGGAACAGCGGGTAGGACAGCGTGGAGAGAATGATTTTCCTCTCCACGTAGGCTGGGAAAATAGATCATCCATCGCTGCATCGCTGCCGGAGCGAGAGAAAGGGGTTGTGAGTGATGGGAATCTCAAAGGAGGAGGCTGTCTCCCCTCGGCGGCGGGGACGGGCGGAAGGAATTCGGAAGATGTTGAATAGGGAGGGGAGTGGTTATGGCTCGAAGAGGAGCGATGGGAGCGATTCGACAATGCGTATTTACAGTCAGTAGACTTAAAATCATTGCTCCTTTAAATACAACACTGGTTATTAGCTGTCTTCTGATTTTTCTGGCCAGAGCCTTAAATTAAGAGAGACATTTGCTCAATTAAGTAGGGGCTTTGATTTGGTTAGTCAGGACCCAATTCGGAGTAAATTAGAGGGCTAACAGAATAAGAAATTCAGCAGTTGAATGAGAGAAGTTGTTATTTTTCTGGCTGGGTTTCTTTCCCGTCAGACTGTCAGATAACTTCCTGGTATCTGCAGTGGAATTGTTATTTTAGTCTCTAAAGAGCAGAGATGGTGTTGTCTGTGGCGCAGCAGCTTAGAGGAGATGCCAAGAACGTGTCTTAGCATCCGTGGCGATGCAAGATGTTCTTACGTGGTGGCTTTTGGAAGAGAAACCCGGAGCCCACAGGGGTGGCACCTGCAACCATCAGTTTCCCACACCTCTGCCAGTCGTAACTGGACCTCTTCGCTTACATCCCATAGCCTGGAGAGGAAATACCAGTTGGATTGTTCTCCAGGTGAAAGGGACAAAGCCCATTGTGAAGCTGATAACCAGGGTTCTTCTGGCAAGTCAATAGGAAATGGTACATGGTGGTGAGACGGGCATTTCATGATTGGCCCTGGGCCAAGATCCCCAGCTTGGCAGAGCTCCCACTGAAGTCAAAGGAGTCTCGCCCGAGTAAATAAATTAAGAATTGTTTACCAAATCAGTTGCCTTATTAAAACCCAGTTGTAACGCGAACCGTGCGCGGATAGAAGGACCGGGGAGGGGGGGGTAGAGCAGATGACTGATATTTCAAGTGGCTGCCGCATCTTGCTGGCTGTTGACTTTGGTCTCGCCGGTTGTAAAAACACATAATCTATAGTGATAAATGGTCAGGAATAGCCAGGCAGCCAAGCACTGAGGGTTGTCCAAACTGTCAGAGCTTGTGTGAATTAGCCCACGGCAACCAGAGACCCATCCGCAAGTGGTGAAAGAAGCAATTAGTGGCAGCCACATATACAGCTGTCATTGGAAAGTGTGGGCTTTATTTCTAAGCCTAAACTTACACAGCCCAGGTGTTTACTCGGCGTTATGACTTGTCTTTCAGATGGTTAAAGATCAACAGAGAAGGCTTATCTGAAGGGCTTCGCGGCTCACACGCCGAAACGTTATTGACAGCTCCACAGTTGTACAGGTTTAATGAAGCTTTATGAGATGGAAAGAGGAAGCCAAAGTGCTGCTCCTTGAAAGCTGTGCCTGGCACCGCTTCGCCACACGGTTTAGTGAGGGATCTTTAAGTCTTTTAAGACATTGATTATTGAATAATCACTTTCTTTGCATCCACTCTGAAAATAGTAAGCTCTCCGTTTCACACGCGGCCCTGCCTCCAGGGAGGTGAATTTCAGGATCGCGATCGAGTTCAAGAGAATTGATGAGGATTGTTAAAGGCTGTCGGTACAGTAGCGGCACCTCGTTGAGAGAGGAGCAGCTGCCTGCTCGTGGCGGTGAGGCTGGCGATGCGGCAGAAAGCCTCGTCGTGCCTGGTGCCCTTCAAAGCTATGCGGTGGACCTCCGGTGGCACCTCGTTGCTTTCCAAGGGTATGCTCCAAACATCTTTGGAGTCGTTCACTGGACGGCTCTTTCCTTTTTTCAACCTCTTTTATTTGTTCTCTTTATTCGTGCCGTGTTGTGTGCAAAAGCTGCCTTTCAGATCTCATGTAGCAGATGTGCTAAACTTCCCACCACTTCTGACAGCGCGTTTCTAGGTAGATTTTCTTGCTGTTGGGCCATCGGATGCTTACTCCCAGGTGCTTGCTGCTCCTGTAACTTATCAAAGACTTAACTGCTCCTCTGTAGTATAGCCAAGGCCAAGCTGCCGATTCAAACCAGGCCGGTTCATTCCAGGCTCCTTTTAAACGACGGTGAGTCATAGCAGCCTTTCCCTGGTGCATGAATCTTGTTTATTATGTAGCAAATTAGCTCAAGATTTCTGAATACCCTGAGTTCCCTTTGAAATCACCGGAGATGAAGCGGGTCAGCGTCTCTGGAGCAGGCTCATAAAGAGGATCCTTTTGTCCGCCCTGGTCCGGAGCCCATTGAAACCTGCTGGTCTGCCTGATTGGCTTTGATTAGCAAACACCCGTAGCTGGCACTCTGCTGCATTTCACAGGGTGTTTGGAGGGTTTTCCCAGTTTGAGGGCGAAGTCCAAAAGCTTCAAGCTCTGCAGCAGGTTATCGTATTATTTTTCTGTTCGTTAGAATGATTTTTAATCCCAAATGAGCTTTGGGCATCTTTTTCTGCCTCAAAAAAAAAAAAGAGAGGTGGTGTTTTCTTCAAGGCGAGCGCGGGAATGGTTAAAGAAGATTAAAGTCTTTTCTATATGCTTGAGGTTTTCTGATGTCTGGTGGGAATTGCCAATGAAGCTTCCTTCTGATTTCACACTGTCAGGCGAACGCAGACCGAATGCAGGGTGACAGCCCACTTGAAAATAATTATCCATTGCCCCGGCTGCAGAGACATCCGTTACCTGATAAATGTGCTTCTACACGTGTGCACACAGAGTAAATTATTTTTTTAATCGTTTTCTCCTTGCAGGGCTCAAAAAGCTTCATCCTGCTTGTTACTTAGTCACATACATACCATTTGAAAGCATCTTTCTTTGAAAGGAAGCTGTAAACGCAGTGATCTGGTGACTGACAGGACGCTCGTGACGAAGGTTTGCCTTCTTGAGGGTATATGTTTGAAATATCTCCATTAGCGTGGGTTCCAGCTTGTGTCTTTAATAGATCTCCTCCCACAGATAGACCTTCCAAGGTAATAAATATGAACTGTACCATAGGTTAGTAGTAAACAGATGTGGTTACAGTCCAAACGCTGATAGTATCAGTTCAGTTCTTCATGGAGAATGTTGCTGCCAGCAGAATCCACTACCATTGTTAATGGCCAAGGATTAAGCTGGCATCAAAAAACCAGTTGTTCCTGGTGAGGAACCCGCTGCCAGGGGACAGGCTGTGACACGGGGGTGCAGGCAGCTGGTTGGTGGTGCCCAGAGAGAGCCGAGTGGGTTTCTCAGAAGAGCTAAATTCACTTTGAAGGCGTTACGCGTCAGAACCCCGTGCTGAGGTGCTTTTTGGTTTAGATTGTGATGCTTGTCTTTTGCAGCCTAAGAAAATAGTATATAAGGGTTGTTTGGGTCTGATAAAATTGGCCACACACCCCCAACTTTATCTTCAGGGCTTTGTGTACAGGTCTGCTGAGAAAAGGGAAAAAGAGTAATTTTCTTCTCTTGTAGCTTTGGTGAACAAAACCCATTTGCCCAAAACTGGGAGCTGCCACTTGTCTAAGGGTGGGATTCCAGCTTCCTATGAACCTGGGGCAGCAGAGAACCAAGCTGCAGGGTCCTCCTTATTTCTCGGCAGTTTTATGGGACTGCAAAGCCCCTCGGGAGCTGTTTTGCTGGGAATCATTCCTTTCTCTTCTCCTCTCGCTGCCCTTTAATCCACGCCTCCTAATCGCACACTGTTGCTGAACTAAATTAACTGGTTTAGTGAAGACAGTATTCTTTATGCCAAACAAGTCTGTCTGGTCCAGCTGTAGAAAACTAAATGAATTTTCTGTGTACACCCACAGAGACTTTTAGAGAAGCACCTTGCTGGGCAGATCAGTAATAAAAAAGGAAGATGTAAACCCAGGGTTATTAAAACCTTTGTCATAACCGTTTAAAGACAGTTCCCCTCTGCCCTCAGAGCCCAGCGATAGTTTCCAGAGGTGGTTTTCCATTGCGTAGATGGGGCGGGTGTACAGCTGTAGGGGTAAAGGGTGGGCTGGCTTGGCTGGCGTCTGTCTACACGCCTGACAAACCCTGTCTGTCTGTCTGTCTGTCTCACTGGAGCCCCTCCAGCTCCGGGGGCCCAGCTCCAGCACGCCCTTGGACGTGGGTTTGTGGTCTGTGGAGTCTGTCAAGGCAGAGCCGCTCTCCTTTGGGCTCATGCCTGTTATCCTTTGGTGGCAGGAAGAGAGGGGCTTTGGGATAACTTCCTCAGCAGGATGGCATCCAAACAACAGGCAAACTTCCAGCCAACAACCTCTGATGGTCCCTCAGTATGCAGGGCGGCTGATTTAAATGCAAAACATGTTATTTTCCTTGCCAATGAACAAATTGCGGATGAGATGTTGTTAAGCCCGGTGTTAGTCCGCAGCCTGCTTCTCTTCCCAGCCGTGCCTCCTTTCCATCTGCCGCCGCAGGTGCTGGTCCAGTCCTGGGGAGTGAGTTCAGCCCAGGGTCTACACAGCGGAAGCTCCATGTGAGTCACTTGGGTGCTCAGAGTGGACCTGATCCCTGGTGTGAATCACAGAGGCTCCTTAACTCTGTCCCCAGAGAGCTGGCACATGGGTGAGGTAGCACCCAGAGATGTCCTGTGGCCCAGAGGGCAGGAGGGAGCCTCTCAGGGGACAAAACGTTAAAATGCAGCCTGGGATTGTGGTAAGAGTGCTAAAATACATCACTCCTTTTAGTACAAGTAGCACTTGTGCTGTTAACCCCTTAAAAGCTCTAGTTTCCCTGAATATTCATTAGACGTAGGATCCCACGGTGTCCTTGAGCCAGAGGGATGTGTCTGCGGGTGGAGGAGACGGCGCTAGAATGGCCACAGCTCGTTGCAGCAAGAGAAAGCCAAACAATCCTCATTGCCCAATCCGTTTGGGGAAATCTAAGAGGAGGGTTGGGGAAGACAGCAAGATTAGCTCGACAAAGATTATTTGTTGCTAAACAGCCTTTTCAGTGTTTCCCTCAGCCCTGACACACACAATGAGCTGCTCCACCCAGGGCCTTTCCATTTGCTTCATGGCTCAGTTGATTTTGATGGGTTTATTGTGAAGCAAGATTTATGGAGCCCCAGGAAGGAATAAAATTAAAAACTTCCGTTCCTTGTGTTCCCACAGAGGGGTCCCCCATGTCCTACTGGTCAATGGGCTAAGAGAGGGATCCGGCTCTCGGGCCCCTTGATCAAAACGCGCTCTCTTTGCAGTCCCCCACGGGAGGCGTGCGGGCGGCTCTGCAGATCCACCTCTCAGGTGCTGTTGTCTCGGGCAAGGAAAGTGGAGAGCACTTGGCTTCCTGACCTCATAAAATGAACAGAACAAGAATGCTGAGCTTATTTTTCCGTGTGTGTGCTTAGGGACTGCCACACTTGAAAGCTCTTCTGGGCTACGTGGCACTGTCGGCTCCATGCCTCCAGCGTGCTGAATGGTTATGCGATCGCACGCTTCCATCAGCAGGTGTTTGAAGAAAAAGGCTCTAAATCATGGGATTTGGGGCCAAAATCACAGGCGCAGCTCCTCCTTTCCCCTCTTGCCTGCCCCACAGGTGGGTTTTTCCACAGGAGGACAGCGGGTTCGTGCGAGGGCTGGTCCCGCGGGGTCCTGCCAGCCGGGATCATCGGGAAACGGCGCCGGCGTTTCCATCCAGCCACGGCCCCGAGAAGGGTTTTCCTCTCGTCCTTCGGCAGCGGCTCTGTTGTCAGAAACAAAGCAAATCCCCATCACCATTGAAGGAGCAGATCCGCCCTGTGTTTCAACACTGAAACCGGGCCCATCAATCTGAAACTATTCCCTGCTCCCAGTGCCAACAGCTCCATTGACGACTGTGCTCCGGCAAGAAAAGAAATTGCTTTTCCCCTCTTGCTGTAGTGTCAGCCCAGCGTTTGGAGACTCCCCCGCATCTTCCATTTCATGCTGGAGGTGGTGCACTCATCTCTGTGACCTGCAAGCATCTGCTTCCCTGGCTTTCCGCTTGGTTGCGTCTCTGTTTAGACACTGCAATGCCCTGTCCCACATACTAATTACTGACTTCTTGCTTCTGAGGAGCCTGATTCATTCTGGCACATTTTCCCATGTGAAACTGGACCTAGAGCCTTGGAAAATATCTTAATGGACATCTGAGCAAGTCTGAGTTTAACCCCAAACTGGCTGCTGTAGCTGAGCTAAAAGGGCCCTCTTGCAGACCGTAGCGGTGGCCGCGAGGACCTTCCTCACGTGGAGCGCTTTGTTTTGCCAACCCCCCCCCTTGAAACGAGGGCAGCCCTGGCAGAGCCGGGCGCTGTTTGGGGGCGGGAGGTGTTTGCACTGGCACCACCTTATCTCAGCTCTCCTGGCCGTGCTCCGAGGCGATGCTCTCGCTGGTGTGATTGCAGCAAGTGTAAGAAAACACCTTTTGCTTTTTCTCACTGAAAAGCTCGTGCCGTTTCCCACAGGAACAGTTTCTGTTCCGGGCTTGCTGCTGCTGGGTACTTGGGAAGGACAGAGCGTCCTCAGCTCCCACCGGCTCCGGCAGCCCCTCCGGTGAGGTCAGACCTTTACTGAACAGCGTGGACTTGGGTTTGCAGTCTGGTGAGGCTGCTGGTTTCCTCCAGAGGCGCTTGTCGGTTCTCCTGCCTCCTTGACAGCGTGGAGGGACAAATGTTGCCACCTTGGGTAGCTGCCTGTCCTGAAGAGAGAGCCCTGGTGGGAGGCAGTCTGGGCAGTTCTGGGGTAGATGGGGTTTAGGGCAGTTTGTGCACTGCCGCTCGAGTTCGTAATTTTAGGAGTGTCTTCCACCTCATTGCACCCGGAGAGGCTCTTGTATTTGCAGGCTAAGCAGAGACCGCTTGCTCCTGCCCGGGGGAGCTGGCAAACCCAGCTTTTGGGGGAGGGAGAGCTGGTTACGGGGCAGAGACTCGGGAGAGTTGTGAGCGATGCCCAGATGCGAAAGACACGTCTCGTGTGCCCTTGTCTCACCACATCTCTCCTTACCTCAGTTTTCACGTGATGAACAGAGGTTAAAACCAGTTTCTTTTCCCTCGTCTTCCTCGACACGTTTTTGGAGCAAGAAATGCCTCTTGCCGTGTTTGGGTAGCTGACCTTGGAGCAAAAGGGTTTTGTCCTTTGGAGTCTGAAGCGTTGCCAGTGTGTAAATGGGAGTTGGGAGTGGCAGCCCAGTGGGCTCCCGTTGCCGGGGCTGGCCAGGCTCTTCTCTTCTCCTCACAGTAATTCTACCTGTCAGCCCCGATTAACTCAGAGACCGTTTCAAAGGTTTGGCAGGACGGGGAGGATTTCCCTCTTTTCAAAATGAACATATTAATTACGCTTTTCTGAAGCGAGCGGAGAGAAACAATCCTCGCTCAGCTACTCTTGCAGCAGAGGCTTTTCATTTGGGTCCCGAAGATAAGTAGATACGTTTGACCCCAATGTAATTCAAGACTCTTTTCTTAACCTGCCTGCCTCTCTTACAGTAAAGTCCTGTCTCCTGTTGAACATGTTACATCCTGGTGGCTTCAAGTAGAGACCCAAGGACATGATGCTGCCCTCCAAACCCTGTCCTGAGCTCAGGCCTCGGGCTTCCTCTTAGACGCACCTGATGAATTGAGGCAGCCAGAATTGATCTTCACCGTACTCACCTCTTAACAGCTTCACCTCTTCGCTGCTACCCAGCAGGCACTTTGTAATTTCAGCAGAATTTCACCAAAATGTGTTCAGTTCCAGCTTTGACTGATGGCTGGTTTTGTACCTTGGGCATGTGAGAGATTACGATCGATTGATACGCTTAATGAAACTATTGGTGCTGGCTGCATCTCCTTCCAATTTCATAACATTTGGCAAGTAACAGGAATGGAAAACCTGGAATGAAACTCGCCAGAAGTTTCCCTTTCCCTTCCTTTTCTGCCAGGAGATTTAGTTTGTTTTTTTTTTTAATTCCAACCATCAAATATATTCTGATAAAATTGAAGAAGCTCTCTTGTGTCTTGAATAAAAGTTGAGTTTGTGACCTTCTACAAAATTATTTCCAGTATTTTTCTGCTAATAATATTCATATTTAAAGCTCTGACTGTGAGCAGTTAGTAAGGGCTGCCATTTTTGCTGTGTTCTGGTTTGGATCATTACTTTTTGCAAGCAACATTCTCACCCTCTTTCATTTCTACTCAATACAGGATTTACCTCAGGTCTTGTCCCAAGTGTTGCATGAAAAGTCAGCGCGTTTCTGTGCTCTACCCCAGAAGATGCTGCCTTTTGATGAGTAGTGAAGCTTTTTGTGATGTTCAAAATACCCATCTCTTTCATGGGCTTGCTCTGAATCATCCCTCTTAAATTTAAGGATACAAAAAGTCTGTCTCACCTCAACTGTATTGAAATGAGGTGAAGAGTCACAGGATTAGCTCGTCTGCCTTTTTCAATGCGCTTACTGGTTTGGGAGCTGTGGGGATTAGGCACAGAAATCAGATTTCTGGCTGTGCGTCGGTTGCGGAGTGAGTGGGGCACTGCTGGAGGCAGAGCCGACCATCGCGGGCCCAGCAGCAGGCTGCAGAAGAATCTCTTGTCCCGACCAGTTTTCTTGTATCAGCTCTTTTTTCAGCTGCTCACTGTATTTTCCTCCCCAGTTCTTTCACGTTCTGCTGTGACCTTTATTCTCCTGCCTTCAAAACCTTAGTTCTGTGTCTGGTCTCCTTCTCAAATCTCCCTCCTGTGTCCCCAGGTGTCATGTCCAGTTCCCTGCTTGATGGGCTTCAGTGTTCACTGAACACAGCCTGACATCAGCTTGTCCGGAAAATGCTGAACTTGTCTAAGGAAAAAAATATCAGTAGATGGACAGTTTTAAGGAGAGTCTGCCTGTAGGTGATGGGGGACAAAGCAGGAGTTTGTGCATTGGATGCTTTGCTCTGAATTTAAAAGATGTAAATGTTAAGTTTTTCATAACATGTATAAATAGTGAAAAAAAGCCCGCTCTTGTTTAATTGCAGTACTGGCCTTTGAGGCTCATTTAGAGCTGGAAAGTACTAGTTATTCATCAGACCAAGAAGTCAGAGTTTGACTTACCACTTAGTTTCTCACCTTCCTTAAGAACAGAGAAGTAAAATTCTGCGTGGTCTCCACTGGCCTTAACTTATGTGGGAGTTGCACCTGCTCAGTATCACCCAGAGCCTGAAGATAACTGTCTTAAGGTTTTGCCAGTTACTAAAACCACGTGGACTTCTTTTGTCTAGGTCCTCCATCTGCTCCCCAGAACCTGATTTCCAACGTCAATGAGACGTCGGTGAACTTGGAGTGGAGCCCCCCCCAGAACAAAGGTGGTCGGGAGGACATCTCCTACAACGTGGTCTGCAAGAGGTGCGGTGCCGGCGACCTCGGCCGCTGCCGGTCCTGTGGCAGTGGTGTACACTTCAGCCCCCAGCAGAACGGCTTGAAGACCACCAGAGTCTCCATTACTGATCTCCTGGCACACACTAACTACACCTTTGAAGTCTGGGCAGTGAACGGAGTGTCCAAGCAGAACCCCAGCCAGGACCAAGCTGTGTCGGTCACTGTGACAACTAACCAAGCAGGTAGGAACCTAAACACAAATCCTCTTTCTCCTGCCTGTTTTGTAGGAAAGCTGTGATTTCTGTTACATTTAGCACCAGCAAATGAATGCAAGGAGCCCTAAGATGCGTAACTGGGTCAAACCCTTATTTTCTGGTTATTTATATGGGTAGTTTGCATTCTTTGGAGCTAGGAAAGCAGAGGAGGGTTCGAGTCCCGTGGCTGCGAGCAGTGCTGTGCCACAGCCCACTGCGGGGACGCTGGGAGGCATTCTGGCTGCTCTCCCTCCTCTCCTGCAGAGTCACCGAATCCCAGCACGGTAGGGGTTGGAAGGGACCTCTGGAGATGATCTCATCCCACCCTCCTGTGCTGAAGCAGGGTCACCCAGAGCAGGGTGCCCAGGATCGTGTCCAAATCCCATCCCACTGATAAACAAACACCTCCTTAGCCTGCTGCGAGCGACGTTCCAGTTGATCAGAGCTGGCATTCCCTTAGAAATCCTTGCGGAGCTTTCATCCAGCTGATTTTTGCATTTCACTCAGCTGGCCGAGTGCAGTACTGCTGCTGTTTATACCCGATTATTTCAGATAACCTCAGGTAATTCTTCTCTTTTCTGTCCCCTGTGCTTGACCTAGTAAAGGCTGCTGCAGCAGGTTGCAGATTTTCACCATCATTCATATGACTTTTTTTTTTTTTCTTTAATCACATGAAAACATTTGTCATTGGCAGCTAGCGAAGGCTTCAAGCACGGGGTTCTGGTCGGATTTCTAACGTAATGCACAAAATTACATACATTTGAATATGACACTCTTCTGTATGCAAATCAGATACCCAGACTGTCAGACTGGCTACCAGACCGTCAAACCTGTTCCCCAACGGCTCACCGAGCTGGTTGCCTTCAAGTCCCCCAGCTGCTGCAGGCGTTCAGCACCTTGGAGCGTAGCTGCCAGGCTTAGCATTTGTGGTTAAGCTTGTGCTGGATGGGACAATATTAATAATGTATCTTTTATAGCACTGGACTATGTAAATATTCTGATTTCTAGCACTTGGAGTATTTCAAATTCCTTCTAGAGGCGTGTGAAAAATCTCTCCGCACAGATTAAATCTGCAAATTTTAGCCATGATCCCGAACACTTCAATATTAACAGTGGGAGATAGATTCAATTTTCCAGTGACAGTTACAAGCCAAATTGTCAAGTCCACACTGAAGCTCCTTTGAAAATCTGGTCCGGTGGTTTTTGTTCTTTACGCGCAGAGCTGACAGCATCCCTTTTAAATTACGATTCAGAAATTCAAACTATGGCTTTGCCGAGTGAAAAGAGAGCAAGGGGCTATTGCAGAGTCTTGGGAGGGTGCTGTCATAGGCTTGTACGGGAAGAGAAGG
>JANHFX010020019.1:56345-78822 GCA_027560015.1 Chloroceryle amazona
GCCGAGTGAAAAGAGAGCAAGGGGCTATTGCAGAGTCTTGGGAGGGTGCTGTCATAGGCTTGTACGGGAAGAGAAGGTTGAGGACAGCGGCGGGGACGGTGTTTTTGTGCTGTGAATGCCTCGCAAAGAGAGTATTTCTGACTGATTCTGGCGTGCGTAAGGATTAGTGGGTGCATATATGCATGAATAAGTGAGTGGGATCCATCTACCGTGTGAAAATTCTCCCATTTTATGCTTTAATATGCAAACCGAAATCTGATTGAATATGCAAATAAGAATTGATTTGGTTTATTATCCGTGAGTACTAGTTCTTCACGTCGGGAGATTTGTATTTTTGCCAACGTTTCCAATTTTGAAACATGCCCAGTCTATCAAATGCTTCAGAGGGCCGGAGCAAACTGTACGACTGGTACAAATGAAAATTAACTCCAAGGTGCCGGCGCTCTCCCGTTCTTCCCGTGACTTTGTGCCTTGCGCCGCAGAGAAGAGCTAAAGAGAAATGTGCGCCCTAAACCTACAGACCTCAGCGGAGGGAAATCGTCCTTACAGATGCAAATACTCCCATTGATTTTGGTTGAGCTGCTCGCTCGAGTAAAGGTTTGGAGAGTTGGACCCCTGGGTTTTACAAGTAGCGGTCTGTTTAATCATTGTAAATGTGCGTCTGGGGTGCATTAAAATTCTCGTGCCACTCATTTGCTCTCACTATATTTCATTATAAAGAAATCACCTCGTGATGGAGCACTGCCCACAGGCTCGGGTTTGATCTTGCACCTCTCTTAGGCTTATGTAAAGCTACCTCAGTTTCTCCACAGTCATTTTTAAATTCAGATTAGAGCCGAGCCCCTCATTTAATAACCCTCTTCCCTTGTTCTGCTAATGAAAATGAAACTACAGTGCTGAAAATCCGTAAATGACTTGACTGGTTTCGCTGTCTACGCTTGTGCTTTCCAACATTTGATAGAAAACCACCAAACAGACGTGTTGTTGATGTGGTTCTTTATTTAAGTTGGTCGGTTCTGGGTTGTAGTCTGGGGAATTTGCTGGAATCGTTGGCACGAGGGGCATCTTTGAGTTCAGTCCAGCAGGGATGAGAAGTGGGCAAGGGACCGGGAAATCCTTCCCCTTCACAGTGGTCTCAAATTGACCTTCCAAAGATGCAGCCGTGGAATCTGCAGAAAACCTACAGAAATTTTTGAGCGTGGGTTTGCTGTCGGAATCGGCACCGGCAGCGCTGGGGTGCCAGCCCCCGGGGAAGGTGTGCGTTTGGAGACGGACCGAGCGCGGTGAGAAATCAGTTGCTGGAATGCTCAGCACAAAATTGAAGAAATGTGTTGCAGTGACATGAAAGGTGCAGTTGAAAGGCACAGGTGGGGGGGGGGGTTGTTTGCTTTTGCCATTTTACTCCTGGAGATAATGAAATAAGGCTGTTTACTTTCCCCCTCTGTTTAGAAACTCTCTTCAATTTCCAATACTATAGAAAAACATTTAAATGAAAAGAAGCTTTTGCCATTCAAAGCAGGATCAAAAGGCATTTGAAAAAGTATGTTTTCCTGCTTCCTTTAAAAAGGTCCCTGGTTTTTATAGCTCCCTTTTTTTTTTTTTTCTTTTTTAAGGAGAGAAGCTTAATTTCAGGCTTTGAACCAAGTAAAAATTTCTCTCCTTGTGAAATACTTCAGTGTTGTGAGGTTTTAAGAATTTTGAATGGTGAATTCAGCTCACTTATTCTGCATCTTTAGTATAAGAATTGGTTTGAGTTTACTGAGATGGGAACTGCCACTCTTTTCCCATATAAAATGAAGAAGAAATTAAAAAATAGCAGAGGCTGGTACACGGAGCTGTTGAAACCTGGACCCGACACCCTTAGCACAGTGGGTACCGGGAACTGCTGCTATCCGAGGGTCTCCACCAGCAGTGGTGGCTTCTGTGGCTTTCTCTGTTCTATCAGATGAAATCAGCACTGTGCCCAGCCTTTAACAACGTGCAGGGACTGGTGGAAGGGGACGCAAACCAGCAATTCTGCTGCGATGCTGCCGGGGGAGGCTGATCCCAGTGAGAAACTCCACCAGGCAGTCAGCTGAATAGCTCAAAAATCTCCAGGCTTTTTTTTTTTGCTGAGGATAATGCCGTGAAGCTGTTCAAAATTAAAAGTAAATCTCTTAATAAAGAGGCATTGTTCACAGCAAGCAGGAAGCTTTGGAGTTTTGTTTGGTTTTGTTTTGAAGAGGCAATGAACAGTTTATATTTTTATTAACCATTACAAACGAGTCTCCAACCTGACAGCCAGGTTCACTGCCGAGTTCATCCCCGTCCCCGTCTGAGGGCACAGCACCACAAGGACGAGGTTTTCCACAGATGCTCGAGGCGTTCCTAAGGTGGTGGGAGGTGGGGGGAGAGCCTGTACAAGCTCTACACGAGATGAAAAACCCCAGCTCGCTGTGCCGCTTGCTTTGCTTCCTTCTTTGTGTTTGTGCTTTTTGAGGGACGGGTGTCCCTGCTCCCTCTGTGCTGGTAGGAGTTAAAGCAGTTGGTAGTTTTGAATAAAGAGGCTGCACTGGTGATTTGTTACATCCTTAGGTTACCTTGGGCTCCGTGTTTCCTTAAGTGGAGAGCACAGCTCGATGGAGGCAGGATGTGCCAATTAGGATGAAAACACGGTATAAATAAATAAACTTACTCTTCTCCCATTGTATCAGACTGGATGTTTTCAAGCCGCCCGTGCTCAGGATCA
The DNA here is from genome assembly GCA_027560015.1 of Chloroceryle amazona. Classification (NCBI taxonomy): domain Eukaryota; kingdom Metazoa; phylum Chordata; class Aves; order Coraciiformes; family Cerylidae; genus Chloroceryle; species Chloroceryle amazona. Next base: position 59,074 of record JANHFX010020019.1, read on the forward strand.
AGAGCTGATGTTTCATATGAATATCTCAGGCTCTCTGCCCCCTTTTTTTCCTCTTTCCGCACTCGCTGTGTTCTCTGCAGCTCCTTTGTCTCTGCGATCCCCCCGCACCTTGCCTGCCTGCCTGGCTCTTCGCCGGTCTCGAGGCTGCTTCATCTCGGAGGCAGAGCGGCGTGGCTGGCTGGGCTGCCGTCCTTCCCCCCTCCTTTGCACGCTCCCCAGCTCCCTCGCCATCACTCGGAGCCCTGCGGTTGTTCCTCACCCATTTCCAGGCGGGAGCTAAAATGGGTCACGGTGCCACCAGGACTCGAGCACCGAGGAAGACCCGAGCGAATCGGGTGTTCTGCTGGGACGGACTGGGGTGGGCCTGAAATAGCCATGCTGGGCGCAGGGAAGGAAAATGTCTGTTGTTGCTCAGTTTTATTTAGCCTTTAGGTTTGTTTGGTTGTTGTTTTATGTTCTAAATCCACAATTGAAAGGAAAAAATAAAATAAAATCTGCAAGCTCCTGATCCTTTGAGGATGATTAAGTGAGAAACGATGGGGTGGGGGGAAGAAGTGGGAATTACTTGCTTCCAGATGACTCACAAGTTCTACTGGACTTTTTGATAGGGGAATATATATTCCCATTTCAGTGGGCTTTCTTTGAAAGCCCACGTTTCCTCTCAGATGCTGATTAGCATTCCTCCCGTGTCGTACTGAACAGCACAGCAAATGCACCTAAGGTCTTCTGTTCTGCCAGCGCTGAGCTCCCTGTGCAGCCAGGAAAAATCCACGGGCGTACGTTGCCCTTGGTCAGGGCGCGCTCCTCCTATCGACAAAATAATAGTGGCTCAGGCAGATCAAAAGCAACACATGCCAAGGCCAGGAAACGTAAGGTTTTGAGTGTGTTTTTTTTTTAATGTGCTACTTTCCTGGGTATTTATAACTTAACTATAAGGAGTTGCTCTGTAGTGAAACATCAAAAGCCATTGTTAAGTAGATTTGGGTTGCAGAGCTTTCTCGAGGTGATTGCGTGAACACCCTGGATCTACTACTGGAAAATAAAATTAACAGATGCTCTGAAGGTCGATCGATCCGTCTGATTCTCAAAACTCCATCATGTTCTTTGAGTCTGGTCCTGGTTTCAGGATAAATAACAGTCAATCACCGCTGTTCGCTGCGAGTGAACATAACGGGGTTTGTTTGATTTTTGTATGTGGTGATATTTATGTGCCTGTTGAGAATCTTATCGACAGGGAGGTGGTAAAAGAAGTGAATTTTGCTTTCAGAAATGGCAAGGTCTGTAGTTGTTCAGGAGGCTATAGTTTTATGCTCAGCTCTTGCAAAAATTTTCCTTTTTTTAATGCAATCCTGCTGGTGAGCCGTTTAGTGTTGTGTTGAAACGGAATTTTGAAGGGCTCTATAACCCCAAGGAAGATGTAATCTCCAAGTAGCCAGGGAAGGAGCTCTGTGAAGACAGGATTCATCATCCAGTTGTGGCACAGTCTCACAGACCCTCTAAAATAGCATCAGATGGCAAAATAAGTCATTTTCTGCTCTGCTATCACCCTTCCCTCGTGCCTGCTGCAGGTGTCGGGAGGCTGGTGCAGGTCAGCTCCCCTTTCACGGCCGGTGGGTTTTCCAGTCCAGCTCCCCACCACGCTCCCTTGAGTGCCACCGGTGAGGTCTGCGGTGCTGTGGAGAGCAGGGTTAAGATGCTGGGGCAGGCTGTTACTGGGGGAGAGTTTTGGACTGGCTTTGAGGTTTGCAGCAGGTTGGCTGGTGCAGCCTGGAAGCTGGGGAGGTGGGTGGGCGAGTTTGTGCCTCTGCCCAAGGAGAGGAGCAGGCGAGCAGCACTCCAGATGCTGTAGCCTTCCCAGACGGCCAGGAGTCAATTCAATTTGTTATTTTCATGTGTTGGGGTATTTTTTGTTTGTTTGTTTGTTTTGTTTTGTTTTCTCCAAGCGCTTGGTACCAGCATGGCCCCACCCTTTCCAGTTACTCCTTCCCTGCAGCCAAAGGATACAAATAGCCTGTTCCAGGAGTCCTTTTACAGGCACACAAACCCGTGAGGAAACTGGAGCACGTAGCTGGGTGTGTATAACAGTCACAGCACCCCGGCCACCCAGTTCCCCACGAGGCTGACTTAAAATAATCTCTGGACCCATGGGCTGTGTCTGGGATACCTTTTTTTTTTCTGTAAAGTGCCCGGGGTAATGCGAAAGGGGAGTTGCAAAGGGGTGTTTTTATTTTGCTGTAAAGGTGTTTGTGCTGAGGATGACGGATCAGCAGTCTCCTCATTCCTCGAAGGGAGCTGTGTCAAGCAGTGAATTCAATGGGGAGAGAGATTCAAAACTAGTAAGCGGGGACTTGAAAAAAGGGTGATCCGCGAGCGTGACAGGCCGAGTGATTTGTTGCAGCATCTTGCAGAATTCCAGGCTAATTGTATGCAACTCGCTCAGTTTGAATCTAAACCAGCGTGGTTTCTAAAGCTTCACGTTTATCTGCTAGACATAAACATCAGTCTCCCCCCCTCCGGCCCCGTACACCCCTTTTCAAGCAGAAGGGCCGGGACGCGTTGTCAGCCGTCGTAGGGTTCCCCTGACATGGAAGGGAGGGAGTTCCCGCCAGGATTTCTGAAGCAAACCAAATAATGTGTTTTGGGAAACCACAGACCTTTCAAATATAAACACGGTGGGAGATGCAGAGAGAAGATAAGCCATCCCAGTGCGAGAAATTTGGGAATTGCACGGAAGCAAAGAGTCAGGGATGCTTCGGACTGGGCAGATTTCGGTGGCGAGCGTGACGTTGCTCAGAGGTGTCTGTCGTGCTCTGACCACTTCAGATTTCTTCTCCTGCACGTTTAATTACGTGCGTGAGATAACGTGGCTGAGGAAGGAGCTGGCAGATGCAAGCGGGAGTTTCTTATTAACAGCTCCGTGTTCTTGCGCAGGCTTTAACTGATGGCCCGTAATAAATGTGTAGCTATAAGCATACGTGCTCCCTTCTTGAAAACAAAACTGGGAAAACTATTGTTGGGAGGGATTAAATTATTATTTTAAGGTAACTACAGCTTTCCACAAAGACATAATAATTAAAATAACAACTGCCTGCTTGCTGGCAAAGCCGCCTGCACCACCCATTTCCATGAATTTGTATTCAAGGTGGGGGATCCGAGTCCTGGTCGGAAGAGGAAAAAAAAAAAAAAAAAGTGCTTTCTAAAGATCCTTAGTAAATAACCAGCTTCAGGGTTCAGCGAACAGCTTAGACAAGTTGCCTGTCAGATGGAGGCAGGAAGTAATTGCAGCATTTCAATAAAAGTTTGGTCCCGTTTTTAAAGAGCTCTCATGGTTTGCTGGGGAAAATGGAGGGTTAGTTACATGTCTTCCTGGGGAGAAAGGCATTTCATTTCAGGACTGGGGAGTGCTGACTGTATTTAAATTAGCTAAATTTACTTTCAGGAGGTATCAGATCGGGTCAAATTCTGGTCTGGGTGATGCTGGTACAGGTGAATAGGTACCAAACTGACCGAGGTGAGGATACGGTCACGGAATCACAGAACGTTCGGGGTTGGAAGGGACCTCAAAAGATCGAGTCCAACCCCCCCTGCCAGCTCAGGATCACCTGGAGTAGGTGACACAGGAACGCCTGCAGCTTTTATTTCCTCTGCATTATTTAACCGTGTGTTTTCTTTTGCGGGCAGTCTGCTGAGATTTCACATTGCTAAAGCTCACTGTCCGGTCTGAGCCCTTCCCCTCAACAGCTGGCAGGGAAATATTTTCAGATGGAAGGAGGCTTTACCCAAGAATCTTTGTGGCTACCAGATGTTTAGATAGGCTTCTACATTTTCTAGTTGTTTTTGCAGCTCACTAAATTAACTGAGACGCAGCCAGAGCGACAGCAGAGTCCAGTCTGTAGTTGAGCAACAATAAAAGGCTTCGGAGAACTTTATCAAAGCTTCCATTAACCCCCTGCTGATGTCCTCAAGCAGGAGATTTTTTGAGAGAGTGGAAACACAAAAGCCAGGCTGCACAACTGCCCCTGTGTGTCCATTCAGAGGTTTGAAACCCCCACAGTTACTAATTAAAATGCCATGCAGAGCAGCACAAATAAACATCGCCGGTCCACGAAGCCCAGAGTTCCTGCACCAGCTCACAGTTCAGAGGGCAGGATGCCCAACTGACCCTAGGGTGGGTAAAAGCAGCCCCCTTTTGCTGCAGATCCTCTCTCCTCCTGCGAGGAGCTGCAAGGCTCATGGCGGGTCCATCCGCAGTATGAAATCATACTCCAGAAATCCCAAGGCAGCCTTGTTGTTTTTTGTGGTAGGTTGATTTTTTTTATATATATATATTTTTATTATTTTTTTTCTTATTTGTTTTTTGCATAGCATTGCATTAAAACCGTGGGGACTAAACAGAGCTGTGGCATGCCTGCTGGATCCCTCTAATCCTGTTTGCCAGAGTCTGGCGGCCATCAGAATGCTGAGCACACGAGTGAATACCGCTCCTTTCAGCGAGAGATGTCACTTCAGATTTAGCCCCACGTGTGAACTGCTGTGCAGGGAGCCCTTTATTACGGTGGCGAGGCTCCAGTGGGCTTCCCCCCCCCAAACAAAGCAGGCAACCGCGTAGCCTCGCTCTGCATCTACTTGAAGGATTTCATGGCGTCTCCTTCGATTAAGGTAATCTGCCTTCATTACTAAATTCGAGAGGCAGAGCCCCAGAATTCTTAGTAGGGCACTCTGAGAATGGATTTGGGATCGCTGGACATCGTGAGTTGTAAAACTCCAAGAAGCTGAGTGTGGTTTGGGATTTATTTAATTTTTTTAAATGCAGTCTAAAATGGTGCAGGAAACTTCAAGGTTTGCATTTTATTCCCCTGGTCATTTGTGTGTCAAAACATCCCTTATGGAAAAGTCCTGCTCTTCATTTAAAAGGAAACGATGACTTTGGTCTCGGCGTTCTGAATCGTTCCTGCAGAATTTATTAGGATTTTTATCCCTGCTATCAAATTCTATCACCTAGTCTTAAAAAGACAATTGACTGATTCGGAGGTTTTTATCAAATGCTTCTGCCATTCCAGAAAAACTCTTTGGTTTGTCTGTATTAAAATCCATTGAAGATATCCACAGATTATTACAGGCAGAAGAACCCTTAAACTGTATTGTGCTTTGGATAGAAAGGCCTTTCAGTTCCCTAGATCACCGACTGAAGACTAAAAGGAAAGTCCTGAAGTTTTAATTATCTTTTTATTAGAGTTTTCTATGTGCCATTAAATGATCCCATCAATAAATAATAGAACAAGACAATTTTGGCTGAGCAAAACCAGAAGGTAGACCAGGGCTGGGACAGTTGTCTCCTATACGCCTCGAGTTTTCTCCGGTCTCTGCTGATTTTAGCAAACAAAGGCAGGATCTGGAGACAACTCCTGACAACGGCTCCCTGGGCAGGCTGTGCTTGTCTCGAGAACATACTGCACTCTTTAAATCTGTCCTCTGAAGCAGCCTCAATTTATCTTTCTTAGCATAAAAGGGGATGCAGATGGAACGGCCGCAGCCTCCCCTCCAGTTTATCGGGATATTGCGGGGGGTCATAAATAAGGCGGGAAGTGAGTGGAATACGTAAGGAAGGGGCTGAGTGTTGTAATCCCGTGGGTTTCTAGCTCGCTGGGCCAAGGGAAGTCCTGCAGCAGCAGCAGAGGTTTGTGGGCTCTCCATCGTTCTTTGGACCCTTTGCGCAGACCCAGCTGTGCCTTCCAGCCCTTCCTGTCCTCTGCTGCCCCTGCTGAAGGTTAAAACTCCACTTAGGAGAAGAACTGGGGTGAGGAGAGTGGGCTGGGCTCGCAGGGAGGCTTCCGTAGCACCTCTTCCAGATGCGGTATCTTTTCTTTAACCAGAGAATATTTTTGTTAGTATTTGCTACCCCGGCAAGCTGCATACAGCACAGGTTAGAGGGGCTCTGGAGCACAGGAGTCTCCTGCCTTCTTTGGAGTCTGACTGATCCTTAAATGGAAGTGCCCGGCTTCAGCTGGATCAGATGAGAAGGTAATCAAATTTTGGGACCTGCTGATGACAAAAGTGAACTAGAACCAAAACCATCAACCTTACAGGGAGGAGAGACATAACACTGGAAAGTGCTTTGTGTGCCACTGGAAGAAGAATTGATTTTTGGGTGGCAGGTTCTGGATAAAGACCATATTTTTCCTTGCAGTTCCCCCTGGGGCCCTGACCTCCAGGGGAGAGGAGACCTGCCCCAGTGATCTTCTCATCAGGAGCTGGGGCAGGTTCTCCATGTCCTTCTGAGAATCTGAGACTGAAAATGAAGGTCCAGAGTCAAAACATGGACCCATCTATGGGATGCCTGAGCTAATTTAGGATTGTCATTTTCACAGGCTTTTATTTGCCCAGGCTGTAGCTCAGTGCTCTCCTGGGAGATAAGCTTGGCTCAATTCTTTGTACAACTCCACAGCTTCATAACCTCATGAGGTTGGTTTATTTATTATTTTTTTTTTAATAATTTATTTCTTTTTCTAAGGATTGAAATTATTCAGACTTTGTAACGACACTTGCACTGCACAGGAAACTTTACCAATTATCTTTGTGACTGTTTTCCACCGAGGCAGCCACCTTTAATATTTAATTGCTTCTTCCATTTGGGGTTTTTCTAATTGGCACAATTTTGAAATGAATAATGCACTAGTTTTCAGGTTCCGGCGTAAAACCAACATCATGAAACCCCTGTATAAGTTTAATTATGTGCCACCTATGATGTAATTGGTTACTGACATCACGAACGAAGATTTTCATTTTCAGGTTTATGTGTTTCAGGAAGCGTAAGAGTCTTCCCCACTTTGTCCCTCACTGGTTTTTTTTTTCTTTTTTAAACTGCAAACTTCAGGTAGTTTTGCTTTTTGCAGCAGCACCGTGTGCAGAACTTGGTTTTTCCTCTCATCGGGTCTCTTAATGATTTTTAATTTCCTGAGGAATTCAGCCCATGGAGGATGAAGGAAAAGGGGCTTAATTCAGTTCCAGTGAGAGGAGCTGGTAGAAGAGCTCTGAGTGGGGAAGTTAGATCTGCTGCACTCCCAATTCTTGGTGGGACTTCCAGAAGCATGAAGTGTCTTTGTTCCCTGAGGATGAGGAACTCTGATGAGGGGTGTGGCAGGAGGAGTGAGGGGAGTCTTGGAGCATCCTGGAAGAGCTGAGCATCTCCCAGTGCTGTCAGACCAGTGTCCTTCCCAAGGCGCTACTAATGGGAGTCCAGTAAAGCTAAACCTTGATTCAATCCCAAGAATTTCTCAGCAGCCCAGAGGCAGAGATCCTATCGTGTCAAATCCATCGAACCTTTGTACAGAAGGTACTTTACCAGAGTTCCAGATGAAGGCTCTGACTATCAGTTATAATGAAAATATATTGGTCATTTGCCTGAAATGTAAATACAGAAATGCAAACCTTCTCCAGCAGCTTCTGTGGGATGGAGCTTAAAGTAAATAAAGCTGTAGATCCTTGGCTTTTGAGTCTTCGGGGTGCTGGGGGCTGAGGAGGGCAGGTTTGCGCCCCAGGCTGCAGATGCAGTTGGAGCCGTGTCACAACCCCCGTGAGATGTTTGCCACTGTAATTACCTCTTCTTCATCCAAGCCCCTTTGCTGTTTTTGACTTCAGGGGATTGATGCGAGAAACCCAAACGGCAAAGTCTAACTCTGCTATTACCAGAGCTCTTCAGAACACAGGCTGAGACAACGTGGCCAAATCTAGTTATTAAAACAGCGAGTGCTGCAAAGTGAGTCATAACATTTATTGTTTAGAAGATACTTCAGTATTTCCAGAGCACCTAAGTGGCATGCAGGGCAGAGGCTTTTATTTGTCTGGGTTTCAAAAAGGCTTTTAAGCTGCTCTTTTTTACAAAATCTAATATTCTTGATGGTGAACTAAGTGAGAAAGGAAGTTACTTAGCACATATAGATCTCTCTATCGTCTAGACATCTGTGTTTCAAGTAAATAAAAAGTAACTCTGTGAGCACCAAGGAGATGCCTGGCTTTGGGTACCGACCCACATGCTTTGCCCCATTGATGTCAGAACTGGTGGGGTTACTCCGTGCTCAGTATGGGAAAGGATTGAGGAGCAAAAATGAGGATTTCTGTTAATAGGTACAGACGTGAGGCATCAGGTAAGAGCTGTTCTTTGCAGTGTGAGACAAAGGGTCGGTTGCCCCTTTGGGATGTTAATAGGACAAGGTGAATGGTTTCGGTGTTGGTTTATGGGTTGTGGAAACACAAGCTGGTTGAAAGCTGCACACAAGACATGGTTTGCAGGAGGCTAAGTTATTTCATTGGTCCTGGACAAATGAAGACCAGCTCTACCCCTCCTCATCTGCTGACTCACAGCGTGGATGCAGACGTGTCTTAACTCCTGACTGTGGGCAGGAGGGTGGGAAAATGGGAGGAGGAGTAGCTGGATGGTTGCTTGACTTGAGGAAGGGCTTAAAGAATGGGGCAGGGGTCTCATTGTGGGGCATCTGACGGGTCTTTGAGGGTGGCTTTGATTTCCGTGTGGAAGGGGGAGTGGTGGAATTTGTTTTGAAAAGGCAGCTCAGCAGATCCTCCCCCTGCGCAGCGATACAAAGGTGAAGGACAGGCTATTTCTGGGGAGGAATTGGCTCTGGTGGCTTCCCGGGGGGAACAGCAGGGTGTGGGGGTGAGGCAGAGTTGCCCTGAGGGATGATAGTAAATGGGTCAGATTGCTCCAGACTGCTTATTTTGAGCAGTTGGGGAATGCCCCGTTTCCAACATGATTATCTCTCTTAATAACTAGATGTTACGGTCTCTAGTTTCTCATTCTGGCTCCCCCAGAGCTGATCTACCCTGGGGTGCTACATGTTGTATCTCAGCAACACTGGTTTCCGTCACTCTCTGCTTTCTGGACTGGTATCTGCAGGGTAAGAAGGGGATTCCAGCATGTTGAGGAAGCCTTCAACCCAAATTCAGCTTGTGGGATCCTACCTGTAAGCGTGAGTGCTCCGGGCCCTAAAGGAGGACTCGCAGAGTTACAACCACCTCTCTTTGTCCGTGGGCCACTTTCTCTGCTTCTCTCTACCCAGTCCAGTGCAGTGGAGCATCAGCTTTGGCTTCTTTAGGCTACAAAATTTCTCGTTGTTTATATTGGGTCAGATTTTAACCTCAACTAGAGGGAAGAGTAACTGCAGCGTGACCTGCTTTGTGACCAGCGGCTCCAAACCTGCTCAGGTCAGACGGCTGCTGACTAATTCCCCATCTTCACAAATTGCTCAGAGCTCTGGAGTTTCTTAGGGCAATTCACCACGCTCCGTACGTTGACCCTTCCTGCGTTAATCATTCTCGGTTAAGCGTTCAGAAATGTTTTGGTGCTGGGGGTTTTTAAGTGGATGGAATATTCAGACAGATTTTTATAAATTGCCTTTCAACTGCAAGCCTTGTTTTCCTGTTTGTTTTAAGCTGGCATTCATACATCCAGGAAATACACAGTATTCTGCCATGTTTCTGTTGGCAACTCCAAAGTTATCCTTGTCAGAACATGCCAACAGGATTTCTTAGCAAGCTAGCAGAAAGAAAACAAGCCGTTCTCAGACTAAACAGACCCCATGCTTGAGCTGTAGTACAGATCTCTTGCTAAACCCTATGTAGATTCTGTAGTCTCTTGGTTTCAGGCAATCTTTGGGATAGCAGCTTGTAGATCCAGATCTCTTGGAGTTACTGCAGCCCTGCCTTGCATTAGGTGACAACATAATTTGGCCTTCAGAACTGAAGGGCCGGTACCTGAAAATAAGGTCTTGCTGTTGAGAGCCGGTCCTCACAAATTGAAATCCAGCACAAGCCACCTCCTGGGTGTGCAAAATCTTCTCCATCACCCCTGTCTCACTTCAGCTCCTGATGTAGGGTGAAGGGAAGCGGGGTCAGACCTCAGCTGCTGTCATGGGTTTGTTCTAAACTGGAACAGTTCTGGTACTATTCTGAGGCAGTCCGCGCTAAAACCGGCACAGAACTGGCAGCCCAGAAAACACCCAGGCTCTTTGGGCGTCCTCGAGCAGCTACTGCATATCTCCTGGAACTGAAGCTGGAGTAGGCTGGTAAACGTACAGCACTCGGATAATCCTCAACTACTACTATTTGTTGCTGCTAAGAGCCTGGGTTTTCCTTCAAGCTTTTTGATTTGATGCAAGTCAGAGCCAGCTTTTGTGGTTTGGCAAGATTTGCGGCGCAGGTTCTTTTGGGAGAGGCAAGAAATGAAAACTTTAAGACAGAGGAAATGTTTCAAACATAATAATGCTGTGTTAACAGTCTTTAAAATCTCATTTTCTAGCCCCTTTCTTTAGAAACCAATCATTACAGACGTCACTGATGATGTGGGGTTGTGGAGTCTGAAAAGAAAGGGAAGATCTCTTGTGCCTGTCGTTTGGGGATGAAAGCGTCCTACGAGAGTACCCTGTGGCCGAGCTGGTGCTTTTCCTGAGCAGCGTAATTTCTAGTCACGAGCAGAGAAAGTTTAGTGCAGCAATATTACAGCTGATGGAAGGGATTGAGAGAAAGAGGCCAAGTTCAGCAGCCACGCCGCTTCGTGTTGCATCGGCCAAGATTTCCCCGTGTGGGTGGATAACCTCGGGCGCTTTACTCCAGTGGCGTAGATTTAAAAGTCTTTGCTTTAAACGCTGGCCCGAATCTTGGCGTGTCTCGGTTTCCAAGCTGGGAGGTGTTCCTCGCCAGTCGTCATTCCTGGGGGAGGGAGAGGCAGACGGTGGGAAGACAAGAGGACTTGGGAATGTCTTGGGAGGCTTCCAGAGGCTCAGTTGAGCAATCAGGCCTCCAGATCCTTGTCCAAGTCCTAACCTGGCCCAATCATCGCTAGTAAAAATCTTTGCTCCACTTATACAGAGGGAATAATGAAAAAAACAAAAGAATAAAATCTGCATGTGGTTAGTTTTTCAAGCGCTCCTCCAGCCCACAGACTCTTGCCAGTCCCAAGGAGAAAGGCGTAGCTGTCATACTGGGAGAGGAGAGCGGGAATGCCAAGCCTGAGCTCAGGAGCCTTTCTGCCTGGACAAGAGAGGAGTGGGTAAAAAGGACTTGAACTGAACAGCGGTGATTTAGGGAAGAGCAAAGCCACTTTATCTTTAATTTATTCTGGCACAGGTAACTAAATAGGGCTGGATACTGCTCCCTTCGCTCGATCTGAAGTCAGGGTGACAGCTCGTAGACCAAGTTGCTCTTTTACATGAATACAATTACCAGAATCTGGCCTGGAGAATGGTGCCTTTAGAAACGATTAAACCCATATTTGGTTCTCCATGTTATCCATCCTTTTCCTGCCGGGCGATTATTTGATAATATCACTTACAAAATCCCATCTAAAAACCCCACCACAATATTCCAAGGTAAATATTCAAAGAGCAAACCTGAAATGTGCCACGTTCCCCTCACTGTGTTTTGGCCCAATTAAGAGAATATCTTTTATTGTGTTTTGATTTCGAAAAGGACTTTTCTTCAGTGTTAGATTCTCAGAAATCTGTTTTGTTTTGTTTTTTTAAAGTAATTAATAATGGAGCAGGCTTTTAGTATCTACCTGGAAGGTAAAACCCCTTAATCACAGTAACATCATTAGTGCTTTCAAGCATTTAATTTTGATGCTTGACAAAGAGCGTGGCCATTGATAAGAACAAATAAGTGTTGTTGTGTTCGACCGAGGGGAAAAAAAAAAAGAAAAGAAAAGCATGAAAACCCCTAAGCTTCAAGTAATTAAATCTAAATATGTTATTTGAATTTAGCAGAGATAATGTACAAACTGCGGGTATATTTTTCAATCAGTGAAAGACCCCTTGAGTAAACACGGTCCATTTAAATTCAAATCATGGGGAGTGGAAAGTAAACCCTGCTGTGGTTAAGGAGGCATCTTCACTCCAGCGCTGGGTGTCATGTGTCTTTGATACCAGAATGCTCGTGTGTTGTAGTTCTTTAAAGGGCTGCTTTCACTCACAGATACCTGCATGCCAGAGACTTTATTGCATCTATTTATTTCCTGGTTGGGTTTTTTTTTTCCCTTTCACCCCCCCTATCTCCTAATTTGAACCAGTAATGAAAAGCTGACACTCCGCTTCTGCCATCCTTTAAAGTGCCTCAAAACTGTTACAATTCAGCACTTGTTTGCCTTGGGATATGGCTTTATGGCATTTGGGTGAAGTTTTTTGTAGTACATCTGGGCTCTTTCTCTCTAGGCCGCCAGCTCCGAACTGCAGTAATAAAACTACTGGTAGGTGTTTAATGGCAGGGTACTGAGGAAGTAGATAAAAGAAAATTGCAACATTCACCTCAGTAGGGAGTGGGGGGGTTCTAAGGGAGAGGAGCTGCTGAGCTTTGAACTAAGAAAAGTTACACTTGGTGGTTTTGTTCAAGAGGACCCCTGTTTAGACACCCAAAGACCACATCGGTCTTCCCCGGGAAAGGGGCTGTTCGGTAGAACTGGTGCTCGCCCTGCGCGCGCGGGGCAGAACCTGTTGGTGTTGCAAGCAGTGGTGATTGAGCAACAAGCTTCTGCTTGGTGTTCCTTTCCAAATGCCAGGCAGGAGGAAAGTGAAAAGAGTGGAAGAAAAAGGGATCTCCCACTCTCTTCTAAAGGTATTGTGTGATCTCGCTGCAAACACCTGAATTGCGTACGGAATTCTTTTTGGTCAAGCTGTCCCCAGTCCGTTTGGTGTAGGAATGTGTGTATATAATGAACCATCAGCCCACGCACATAGGAGAGAAGATTCTCTCTTTTATGCTGCTTATGATCAAAGCATCACTTTACAACCTGCTACACATTTATCTTCACATCATCCCTAAGAGGCACTTTAGAGGCAAAAGGGAGAAGAACAAAGAATAGAAGTATTTTTGCAGAAGCTCACCCAGAAGGCTGTGACTGCTGCCTGGATTGCCACGAGGAGCTGGCAGTGGTGATGTCCTCTTTGTCTTGGACTCCACTGACCAGACTCTTGTAACCTTTTGGTGGTAGATGTCCAAGGACGCCCAGTCCCTCTTGTTCTGCCAGGACAAAAAAGTAAACCAACAAAAACACCTCAGAAACAAATTGCTCATCTGCAGAAGACAGGACAAAAGAAGAGATTAACAGTTAAGTAGGATGAATTTGCATATAAAGGACAGAAAAGAAAAAACAGAGGCATTCTTAGAAGTGTAATGGTGAGGAGTAACGACGGGGTTGCTGCACAAGTCTTCTTTGTGTCCTGGAGTCCAGGAGCAGTTGTTTATTCCTCTGTGGTGTAGAGCCTAAGATCAGCTGTCTGTTTTGGAGACACACCAGAAAGCACTTGTTAAACTTACGTGAAGCTGAGCGTCTTCCCCAAGCAGGGGTAGTTAATATCTATTCTGCTGCCACGAGCAGCTGCTCTCCAACAGAGAAAAAAGGCATTTTCCTCCAGCACTTCCCAGCCCAGTATCGCAGGACTCGCTAAATTCCAGTATAAATGCCTGCTGAAATGAAACGGGAAACCAGGGAGGTTAAAAAGAGGATAAGGGAAAGAAAGTGAGCTTTCTCTCAACAATTCTTGAGGTCAGACCAGCGTGACAGATTCTCAGTGAAAAGAATTGCCTGCCTACCCTGCACGAGGCACCCATTCACTAAGCAGGTTTCTCTCCTGTTGGTTTATCAGGAAAGTCACACGTGTGTGTGTTTTAATGTAACAAATCTGATTTCTAACTTAGTAGCTGAGCAATATTCTTACTGTAAAGGGAAAGGAAAAAAAAGTGTGGTCCTGTGGTGAGGAACCGTGAGGTTATTATTAAGCAGGTTCTCAGTCATGCCACGGATCTAAGGTGATGGAACGCTCCTGGATCCTCCCAGTTGGCTGAGTTTATAGTCTCCTCTGTCATCCAGTATTTGCCTTTGCCTGTGAGAGACAGGCAAGGAAAAAGAGAGAAAGGTTCTGGAGGCATTTCTAACAGAGATGCCAAACTGTCAAACAGTAAATCGGGAAGCAGCTCCCTGATGGTTTCACATCAAGAGGAGACACCCTTTTGTGGCTCTGCGGCGTCTGCTGGTTATTTTCACTTCCATCAGAGCTGTCTGATATGGTCAAGTAGGTTTGAGGCTTTCAACATTCAATTTTCCTTTCATTTCTTGTGACTGTTTTATTTATTTGTCTTTCTGGGTAGTTTTCAAGGATACATCTTTCAAGGATACTTTTTACCCTCTTGAACATTTTCCTGGCTCGTCATCCCAAAGTTAAGGGCAGAAAAAGAAACAGAAAGAAAAGCAAAAAGGGGGGGGGGGAGAAGAGCAACGTGGCTACAGCTTCGGGGGACAAAAGAAGAAATAGATTCAATTTAGGAAGACCTCTAATCTCTGGTTATACAGGACAGCTTTGTTAGATAAGATTAAAAATTTCATGAATGTCCCTTTTTATCCCTGGAGACTCTGCCATTTATACCGGCTATTGTCAGCATCAAAAGAGCTTGATAACAGCTGGCTAGAGACGTGACCACACAACAACACAACAGCAAGAAAGGGGCAGCCGGGTTCATAAATCTTTAGAAAACCCGTTCCCCCGGCACAGCCGTGAATCTGCTGCTATCAGAGTCAAAGGGAGAACTCATTGTCCTCCAGCCAGTCAAAAACCTGAACTTCAGCATTAGCAGGGGCTCTATTGAAAGTGTTGGGTGCACAATGAGATGTTTTCCATTATCTTCTTGGTCGCAGCCCTTATTAACCACGCACAGATACAGTTTAAAGGAGCTTTGAGTTCAGCTTGTTGCTAGGTAAGAGTTTTACCCTTGGCAGTGTGGTCCTGCTCCAGTAGAGCATCACATGGGACAGGGGCAGAGGATGCCAGCTTGGTTCACAAGGGACCAATCTCTGATACCTTCTGGCTGGGAAGGAGCTTCCAAAGCCAGAATCTGGCCCTTGGGTGCTGAGCTTCCCCATTCTCCCAGAGACTGCTCACAGGCTCGAGCCTAAGCAGGGCAAGTTAGGAAGCCCAAGGTAGCTTAGACTGTTGAAATACAACTTTCCTGGTTTTCATGAGAGGGTCCCAAATTCATAAATGTTCACATTTCTTTTTCTTCTTTTTTTTTTTGTGCCTTGTGACGGGACGAGGGGCAGTGGGTTCAAGCTCAAGCACAGGAGGTTCCACCTCAACATGAGGAAGAACTTCTTTACTGTAAGGGTCACAGAGCTCTGGAACAGAGTCCCCAGGGAGGTTGTGGAGTCTCCTTCTCTGGAGACTTTCAAGACCCATCTGGATGCATTTCTGAGGGATCTGCCCTAGCTTTGGTCCTGCTCTGGCAGGGGGGTTGGACTCGATGATCTCTGGAGGTCCCTCCCAACCCCTACCATTCTGGGATTCTTCTGGTCATCAGTGGCAATATTTTCTCTGCTTCAGAGAAAAGTGGATTGGTCCCCTGGGAACGTCATGGTTCCCGTAAAGCAGATAGCTAATGAAGAACCATCCGTTACCTTTAGGAAGTGGAAGAAGAGAATTGCTGTGAATGAAACCAGAAGTACAAGACCATGCGCTGTGCGTAACAAAGGACAAGTGTAAGGCAGAATCTTTCTGTACCGTAGCCTCTTAGCGAGGTTGGTACCCGGGCATCACAACTTTGCAGTGCTCAGAGAGCTGTTATTTTTACTTCAAAACCCACCTATCTACTCTTGCCCAGAATCCAAGAACAAGCTTTATTAGAGAGGATCAAATGTTAGAGAAAACAGGAAAAAAAAAGCTTCTAACTCTGCCCTGCAAGACAAACCCAGTTTCTGAAAGTGGTCATGTTGTGAAAGCTATGATTAAAAATACATGTTCCTCATTAAAACCAAATTATTCCTAATATTTTTTTCTTCTTTTTTTTTTTTTTTTTTTTTTTCCCCCTTCTGACAGCTCCATCCCCAATTGCTTTGATCCAGGCTAAAGAGATAACAAGACACAGCGTTGCCTTGGCTTGGCTGGAACCTGACAGGCCAAATGGAGTCATCCTGGAGTACGAAGTCAAATACTACGAGAAGGTAACTGTTCAAAAACGGACAAGCCAAGGAGATTTGTTCGGATTCGGGGAGAGCTTCTCGCTTCATTCCATTACCGTTTACTTCCAGATAGGATTCCATCATTTGAAACCAAATAGATTCAGTTTAATAAAATCCAATTAAGGATTTCATTCACTTGAATGGTTGCTTGAAAGAGTAAGACTTAGAGGCTGTTCCAGCTGTATGCTACGAATTTATTTTGTTATTTTTTTCCCTACCTAGGAGCTGAGCTTTTGTAGCGAGCATATTTATAATGAGAATCAATAACGTTGGGCAGAAGTGAGACATTAGCTTTACTTCATAGACAGAAGTATAATAATGAAGTATATAACACAGTAATAATGATTAGATCTGTTTGCCGATAGCTTCTGCCCAGAGGGATAGCGTGGGCCGGGTGGCTTTTAATAGAGAATCGGGAAAGAAAATTACAATCTTCATACTTCCTAAGTCAGAAGGAGATGTTATTCCTACAAATAACTTCTCAAGGATGGAAGTGTGAAAAGAGCTATTTTCTTTGAAGCTTCTCTGCAAAAATGAACAATTACCTGCTCTTGCTTCTGTGCGTGCTCTCTCAGATGCATATGCATACTCCTGAAATTCTTGTTTAATAATCACTGTTTGCTTCCCTACCACGTACAGAAAAAGGCAGCTAGCAGGGAAGCTAGACTATTACATTTTCTGATGGGTTTTCCAGCCGAAAATAGAACAGTTGTTAAGATTGGGCTTTCTGGAAGCCATTTTCCGAGTCTTTCCTTTCTTACAATATTTTTACCATCTTTTTTTTTTATATATATATATATATACTGCTTCTGGCTGGTAGGAAGAAAAAGTGCCAGCATGCGTGAGTAAAATGTTGCTTGTTCATCAAGACGATCTTAGTTGAAGGCTTGGCTGCTTTCCAAAGGATTTCGTTGCGCGATTTCTTAAATAATCAGTGATATATGAGCATCATCCCTCCCGCCTCATCATCCTTTCTTGGCTCGCTCAGAGCTCCCTGCCGCACGCAGGGCTGGGGGTGTTGAGCAAGGCTGGCAGCAGGAGCCCTCAGGACATACGTTGAGAATTCCATCGCCGTTACTCACCTTCTTTCATCAGAGGCCGTGGGGTTCCACGGTTCATGGGCAGCGAGGGATTTTTTTACGCGATCACCCCGTGTTCTTTCGTTGGCAGGACCAGAACGAGCGCAGCTATCGCATCGTGAAGACGGCCTCCAGGAACACCGACATCAAAGGCTTGAACCCCCTGACTTCGTACGTGTTCCACGTGCGGGCCAGGACAGCGGCGGGATACGGAGACTTCAGCGGACCCTTTGAGTTCACGACTAACACAGGTAATGACGTGCCCGCTTCTGTGAGGCTTAAGGAGACACACACACCTTACAAAGACTGGAAAACCATCGATGCCTGAGCCATTTATCTACCTCTTTTGCACATGTTTTGGGGATATCTCATTTGCAGGCGGACAGAACCCTGTTAGTCCACAGGCTATTGATGTAAATCAGTTGGGTGTCCTGCATCAGCTCGCGTATTTGCTCCCCTCCTTAGACAATTGTACATAGACAGCATGTTCAGATTACATTGGCAGGAGAAGCTTTTCACTTTGCTCAAGGAAACGTGCATATTTAGCCCCCAAAATGTTTGCTTTCTGGTGGCAGGAGGGCAGTGTGACCAGGTCTGTTTAATTTTGGATGTACTTGGTCTGCTTAAATCAATTTAAGGTCATGCCAGTTAGTGGCAGTCACCAGTGTCCTTCAGGACATTAACAGCTGAAGAGAGTCCAGTCCAGCTGGAAGAGGATAGACATTTTAAAATAACTTATTCTCTTCATGGCAGCTGGGGACGGATCATCTGGCCCCACAGAGAGAAAAAGGAGGAGGAAAGAAGAGTGGAAAGCAATTAAAAAGACAAAAAAATAGCCATGATACCCTCTGAGCAACACTGAAGGGGAGAAGGAGAGGAAGTCCTTGTTCCCAGTGAACCGGAGTTCCCCAAATCATTATCAAACATCATGTCTTCAGCTAATTAGGGCCCTGTTGGAAAATCGTGGCAAATGACTATATAATAAAGGCCTGGAAGTAGGTTTGAGTGCTGCTCTAAACTGCCTTCACATGCCAGAAAGCCTCCTTGAGTGCTACCTGGGTTGGCTTTTTGAGGGCGTCCAACCCTAATGCTCCCTTCTCTGTCTCCAGTTCCTTCCCCCATCATCGGTGATGGTACCAATCCCACAGTGCTCCTTGTCTCCGTGGCTGGCAGTGTTGTTCTTGTGGTCATTCTCATTGCAGCCTTTGTCATCAGCAGGAGGTAAGAACTTAAGCTTCTCTCACCCCCTCTCTCTTTCATGAGGGAGTTTTTTGTCTCCTCCAAACAAAGCTAAATTCTTTGATTAGCATCATAAACAGTGCATTTGCATTACAAGCCTTCTCCCATGTAGCTTTGATCTTCTCAACATTAGTACCAAGCAGCATGTGATGTAATGGCAATAGTTCCAGCTCTATTTGCCCTTCAAATGCAAAGCTGATTCCAATAACTGGCACTGAGAAGCGAGCCAGCCAGAGATTTGTGGTTAGTGTGATGTGAAGTTAAGTTTCATGGCTATGGGTACAGTGGATTTTCTTGGACCCACTCCTGATAGGCAGGGAGTAAACAACTGCACCGTTGCGAACGAAGCCATCGGGCTGCTGTGATTTTTGTGTTAGTCTGGATGAGCCTTTTGGGTTAGTCCTTCCAGCGTGAGTGGATGTGACCATAAAGCAGAAGCCCCGGTGGTTCAGCATCGGGTGCAGTAGCGCAGCAGGCTGGCTCGGTGGTTATTGCATCAGAGCAGGACCATAATCTTCGAGCAAGCGCTTGTTCCTTCTCCCAAATGCAAGCCAAGCATCAGCAACGGTCTTGCGACTGGGAGGACAGTGTAGTGGAAACACAGCGTTGAGAGCTTCTGTCTTCATCTTTGTGGTCGGTCTTGTTTAAAAAGACCAGTGTGATTTTGCCTCGGCGTAATTCGGAGATAAAACTGGACGCGTCGTTACGGCACCTGAAGCCTGGGATCCGAGGGGTGGGCGCTGTGTCAGTCGCTGCCCATCGCTTTAACTGGCATCAGCTGTAAATGTGCACAAATTCCTCCTGATTTGCTCTCTTGCTTTAAACTGTCTTAAAGAGCAGCTAAGTCACTACGACTGTAGTATCTGGCAAGTAGATGGGGACTGTGCTACCGCTTTCTCTAGCGGGTGCTGTACTCCAAGGCTCTGTGCTGACAGGAAGAAAGAAGAGCAGAACGTATGAAAATGTAATGCGGAGAGACAGGTTTATTAAAAGGCATTGCAACAGAAAATAGCATCACTGAGCTTGATGACTTAATCTCCTCTCCGCTTTTATTGATCACTTTATTATTTAAGGCAGGATTGATAGCAGGATACATTGGATTTCTAATTATGAGTCGCCACCTTGGAGAATTGAGCCTGTCGAGCTGCTTTGAGATGATTCCTTCCCCGCCTCCCCCTATAAAAAACCCCTGTCGCTTCCCAAGGCTGATAAACACTGCCTGGTGATTGGCCCTCAATGGATCACTTTTTAGAAAATGAAATGTCAACCCCCTTGCCCTCGTATCGATTCTCTTTCCTTGCTCTAACTTCTGGAGACACTGTGGTTTTTTTTCTTAAGGGAAGCCCAGAGTTTGATGTCCCATGATATTATTTTTTTTTTTTGTCATCTACTCTGGTTTTGTTTCATTTTTTTCCTGAT
>JANHFX010020019.1:80230-98444 GCA_027560015.1 Chloroceryle amazona
AGCAGGGGGCCCAGCAGCGCAGTGTCCAGGCGGGGTGGGAATCTCTCCAGAGCAGGAGACTCCACAGCCTCTCTGGGTAGCCTGGGCCAGGCTCCCACACCCTCAGAGGAATGAGGTTTTTCTTCCTGCTCAGATGGAACCTCCTGGGTTCCAGTTTGTGCCCCTTACTCCGTCTCTGGGCACCACAGAAGAGTCTGGCCCCATTTTCTTGACTCCCACCCTTTAGCTCTTGCTCAGCATTGATCAGATCTCCTCTGAGGCTGCTCCTCTCCAGTTTGAACAGCCCCAGGGCTCACAGCTGCTGGACTCTCTCCAGTAGTTCATTGTCTCTCTTGCACTCGGGAGCCCAGAGCTGGACACAGTATTCCAGGTGAGACCCACCTGTTGCTGATGCAAAAGTTGGATGCTCCGCCAGCCCAGTGCCCAAGCCCAGCAGTACCCTCAGCCCCTTGTTTACTTGGGGAGCAGGAGGTGAGGTGGGAGCAGCAGCTGCTGCTCATAGCCTCCATTGTCACCTCCTCTTCATCACCAGCTCCCCACTGGAACTCTGCCTGTGCCTCTCACCCTACAGTTCCTGAAAGCTGCTGTGTTCTTTTCCTCACCACCGCCCATCCAGCGACCTCCTCCCGTAGTTCTGGGGTTTAGGACAGTGACGAAGCTCTGCTGTCCCTCGGGTGAGCTGCCCCAGGAGGCATCTCCAGCCCCACGTGCCCCATGGAGCAGGGCTCCTGGGCTACTCCTGGGGACAGCGGCAGACAGGAGCATCGTGCCCCCAGCCAAGCGGGAGAGGTCGACAGGTGACACGGGGAGAAGTGGAAGTAGGTGCTTATTTTGGAAGGTATTACTTAAACTTAATAAGCTGCAATTATATTTCTTGAACAGTAATCCCTTTGTTTCCCTTGGGTCCTAGTGGGGGAAGGTTAGGCTTTTTTATCTGTTGTTAGGGTGCTTGTACTTTTAAAACCAAGATAAAGAGCATTTTTTTCTGACTTAAAATGCTTTCATGCAAAGCCTGTTTGTGTCTGAGTTCCCATCTGTGCCTGAACATTAAGAACATGAATTTGAAGGGGTCCTGCTTAAAATGCAGAATGTTTTTATTTTTTTCCCTTTTATTCTTTCCCCTGAGAGTCGTTGTTTAATACCTGAAAGCATCTCTGCATTCCCCTTAGCTGGCTTGGTCCCCTATGGCACTGGTGAGGTTTGTGCTGCCTCTTCCTTCTCACTCAGACCAGCAACTGGGAGCAGAACATAGTCCTTTTATTTAAGTTGGCTCTGTTAAACCAGTGCTGTGAGTCCTCGGGCAAAGAAGTGGTTTAAATCAGTGTTTGGATCCAGCGTGGTTTTTAATAAAGCTTTTCTTGTGATTTGGAGCCATTTGCGTTTAATTGACTTTCATCAAGAGGAGAAGCTCCCGACCATTTATGGTTGGATGCAAACCTGCTTCTTCTGTCTGAGCTCAAGCCCTGTTGGTGTTGTTGGAGCTGTGGGGCCCAGTTCAAGGATCTCTCCACATGGCAAATGGGACTTTTTTCTTCTGCTTCATGGTGAACTTGCAGTTTGTATTATTGGCATAGTGTGTTTAAACCCAATGCTGATGGAGTGCAAAGGCAGTGGCTGGGAACTGGCCGCTCAGCCGACAGCGGTGGGAAGCAAGATGGTTTCTGCTAATGGGCGGAATGGGAGGGGACTGGTGAGACTCGGGAAGGTTTGCCGCAAGCGTGGCTCTCAGTCATGTGTTTGCTTCCTGTCATCTGCAGGTTTTTGACCTCTTTTAACTTGCATCTCATGATAGGTGTCTCTCATACCCGCTCCCGTTTTCCTACTCCACCCATTCACCAGCTTCAGACTGTTAACCCAGTCTCAGCCCAGTGTCCCTGGCAGCCTGGGCATCTCCTGCCCCACTCCAGGCTACGTGGGCTTCACCTTGCAGGCAGTGCCCGTCTTACCTCCTGTTCTCCGGGAGAAGGTTTCTCCTTCAGCCAGCCCTCTTCTTCACTCCAGTCCAGACTCTTGCTGTTGACCTGACCTGGGTCTGTCGCGCTGGGGGACTCCATAGGAACCGGCAAAGTGAGGAGGAGGCAACACCAAGCCCTTCCGTGTCTGTTCTTACGCCTGTACTTTCAATGAGCAATTGGCATTTGCCTAATTCTGTTTGAAAATCAATTTACCTCCATTGTAGCAGTTAAATCCATAGATAACAGGGCTAAAAACACAATTTGGCCCCTTTTTGCTCAGGATTGCAAATAGACCTTTGTAGACAAAGTAGCCAAAACAGAACCTTTCTTTTCTTCCTTTAAATGCCGAGATGCGGGTAGATTTGTGTTTCCCTGGGTGTGTTGTTGATGCCAGTAACACTTAGAGTAGTTTTGAGCCCAGCTGGTGTCTGTTGTGTCCCGGGCTGTTGAAGGGGAGCTGCCGAGCACAGGTCGTGGCAGGTGCAAACAGCTCAAGTCTCAGCAGGTCAAAAAGACTGAGCTTGTCTCCAAGTAAGACGCTTATTTTGATCTGCACTGCTCTTTTTTGTTGTTCTGACAGGCGCAGTAAGTACAGTAAGGCCAAGCAAGAGGCGGACGAGGAGAAGCATTTGAACCAAGGTAAGAGGCAGTTGGCGCTTGGATTCTTTGATTCGGTTGTAAAATGTGTCCTATGTTGTGATGTTTGGGACTTAAAGGATGACATTCCTCTTGAGATGCATGTGTTTCCAGTTTCCGCTCTTGCAAACATCCTTCTTCAGAACCGTGTTCTTTAGGAACAGGGAAATAGAAGCATAAAAGTTGAAAGGGGGCAGTCAGGAGGAAGGTTCATCAGACTTTTCGATTGTTCCTTTCCGCTCAAGGACATCTGTTCTTGGCCGGTGACATCTAGGCAGGATTTTTCCCCACAAAACTCTGCTAAAGCAGTTTCTGGATGGGCCAGAGGCAATCCTGCCAGGAAGGGGAATAGGAATTTTGCTGCCTTTTTTTTTTTCCAGGACTGAATCCTACTGTTACTTCCACCTCAATCATCCAGGTACCAAACCTAGGACCCTAGCGCCGAATTTCCTGGCTCCCCAGAGAGACCCAGGATGTGTTTTAGTCTCACAGGTCCATAGCCAGGCTACTGGGCTGCTAGTGATGGCAGTGATTTGTGAAGCTCATTTATTGGCAAAAGCCGGATTCCTTACATCAGTATTGGGAAATAGGAAAAGTTTATGTTTAAAAAAGGGGAAAAATACATGAAGTCCATCCTCCCTTGATCAGTCTTTCCTGGCTTACAGTACATTTTTATTGTACGCTCTCTGTGCTGTTGTGTATCATTAAGGCTCCAGTCTCATATGTTCTGTGTTCAGCAGCATGTAGATCAGCGACTTCAAATAAAACATTTCTGCCTTGCAGGTGTTAGAACATATGTGGATCCTTTTACATATGAGGATCCAAACCAAGCTGTGAGGGAATTTGCCAAAGAAATTGATGCCTCCTGCATAAAGATTGAAAAAGTTATTGGTGTGGGTAAGTGCCAGAACTTTGGCTTTTTTCCCTGTAAATATCATTTTAAAGTTGCTTTTAGGAAACATGGGATCCTATGATGTTTGTATGTCAGTGAAATGAAGTGACAGAGCAATTTGATGACCCAAGTTTGTGCTTCATGTTCACAACTGTGGATTCTTGTGCCTTTTTCCTCAAGGGGAATTTGGTGAAGTTTGCAGCGGACGTCTCAAAGTACCTGGAAAAAGAGAGATCTGTGTTGCTATCAAGACTCTAAAAGCCGGTTACACTGACAAACAAAGGAGAGATTTCCTGAGCGAGGCCAGCATCATGGGACAATTTGACCACCCCAATATCATCCACTTGGAAGGTGTAGTTACTAAATGTAAGTAGGTCATTTTCATGACAGGGCCAATTTGGAAGTGGCTGAGAAATTAAGTCTGTGGCGGTGTGTGCTGATTCTATTTTTTTTCCCCTCACTTTCCAGTGGAATGACAGATGGAACTGATCCACTGATAGCTAATAGGAGGAAATCAGTGCAGGACAAGTCATTAATCTTGTTGTCAGCTATAAATGGGTTTATGGTTTCAACTGATACTCTATCTGGAGGCAGCTTGTACAAGATTTTGTAGGGGGAATTAATACTGCAGGGGTTGGGGTGTCCCCCCCGCTACTTCTTGCTGTGCCAAGCAGGCATCTTTCACATCTTTGTTAGCCCGAGCTGCTTGTTACAGGACAGGCAAAAGCAGATGGTGAGCAAAGAATTTCAAATGGTTGGAGGAAAAACACCAAAACAAAACTACAGAGTCGTATGCTTAAGGTACAAAGCACAGCTGTAAGGAGTAAAGCCTTTGAAATGAAGTCGGCTATTTTAGCGTGAAACTTGCTTATTTGTTTTCTCTGATTTGCAGGTGTGATAATTTTCACTCAGCAGAACTTAAGCTGGCCCATTTCTTTGTTGGTTGGTCGGTCGGCTTGGGTTTTGTGTTAATTCTGTCGGCGGTCGCTGCGCCGTGAGCTCTGCCTTCAAAAGAGAACTCACTGGGTTCATGTGCAGGGTAGCAAAGAAAGCAGGCAGTGATCGGGATGGAAAATTCAAAAGTAAAACATCACTAGAAGAACAAAGAATAAAATCATGGAATCATAGAATGGTTTGGGTTGGAAAGGGGCTCTGAAGGTCATCTAGTCCAATTCTCCTGCAGTGAGCAGGGACATCCTCAACTAGAGCAGGTTGCTCAGAGCCTCATAAAGCCTCATTGAGTATCTCCCACAGAGGGTTGTCAAAGGCATCAGTACCACTGCAAACCCCTGTCCCTCCTGAACGTTGGTGGGAGCTGGATGCTCACTCTGCCACTTGGGTTTCTGGAAATCTTACTCCTTTCCAGTCCCCTCTTCTCTCCTAGCTGTTGAAAACACCTCATAGAGTGTATTGCTGTTTGCTTCTCAAGACAAATTCCACTAGGGAAGATGGGGTTGGCTTCATTTTTGCCCGTTGTTTACTGACCACCTCCCTCAAAAGTGAAATTAAAAGCTATTTTGAAGGTCTGATTCTCTCTTCTTGTTGCTACCGTAACAAAGAGAGGGGAGGGGTTGTGGTCAGGTCAGGGCGTTCACTCTGGACAGTGATTTTTCTAGCACCTCTCTAAAAGAAGCGCGACAGGGGAATCTTTGCATTGAAATCCCACCGAAGCTGGAACCCCCTGAGCTCCTACAGCCCGAGCAGTTATAAATCACTGTGCTCATTTGCATAATGCGGTTGTCACTGAATTAAACCGATTGGAAATTTTCACCGAGGGGGTGGTAGCCTGACCCGAGAGCGTTTCATCGCCGGGCTCGCAGCGAGCGATCCTGCCACGGCGAGCCGGCCCGCTTACCTCAGAGCTGCCGTGTTGCGTAAACAGGGCTACTTAAGGAGGCATTTATCTCAATTTCTCCCTAGCTTTTCTGAATGCTGTGATAAATGAAGGCATTTAATAAACCCAAAATTAAAATGGGAGATAAATAGCGGTGTAGGTGGGGGTTGGGAGAGGCAGCAAAAACCCCGTGAATATATTATTGGCCGCTAGTCAAGTACTTTAATAATTGACTTGCTGATGGTAACTTCTCCTCTCTCCGTCCCCCTCCCCTGCTAAAGAAGTGCCTGAGTAATGAAATTGCTCGTTAACGCACTGAAAGAGTCTCCCTTTCTTCCTTTCTACGTTGACATAGTATCTTTTGATTGAGGAAGGTTAATTAAAACTCATTTAGCTGTATTTGCTCAGCGGAAGGGTTCCGGTCACAGTTGCAAAGGATAAATGAAACAGTGACATGCAGATTTGGTTGGAGTTTTTTTTTCCACCAAAGAATGCTCGTGAAGGTGAATTAGAAGGAGCGCGATGTTTTATCGCATCCCTTTCCTTAAGGGTGCACGTGCTCAGCCAAGGTCACCGAGCCCTTCACCCAGAGCAGTTTGCTTTGTGCAACAGCATCGCTTCTCTGCTCTGTTCATGCAAATCAGAAAGGGTCCAGCTGCCAGACAGGTCCCCAGTTTACACGGGACCAAAACAGTCCGAGTTTTGGTATCAGTTGGAAGAGAAGGCGAACAGGAATGCTAAAAGGCCTGCAAAGGATAAATTTGGACTGAAATAAGTAATGAGTGAAATAAGGGAGGTGTCGCACATAGCTCTTGGCCTGAGTGAAATGATTTTCAGTCCAGTCAGTCCTCGCAGCATATTGTTTTCTCATCAAAAACAAGGTTACTTCGAAACCAGAAATCCCTGACAAATGAGGAGAAAAACATCTTGGTGAAAAATGCACTGAGGTAGAAAAGATTAGCAGAGCTTTCAGTGCTGCAACATTTCATGGTAGGGTAATTTTCATAGTGGATTGTTCTGGAGCAGATACTGGTGTCAGGAGCAAGGAAAAGTTGAGTAGTTCTGATACCTCCGATGGCAAAACAGGACTGAGCTATCTGCAGTCTGCCTGACAGGTCCATTGAACCCTTTGTTCCCCAGAACGTTCCCTTATTCAGAGCTGTTCCTGGAAGTACAAAAGCAAAGTTCCTCTGGGACGCTGTCTTTTACTTAGGAAGAGACAGAAGTGGGAGGAAGGGTTGCCCAGCAAGCCTGGCACTGATCATCAGGGGCTCCCTTGACTTAAGGTGGGCTTAACAGTGCTCACCTTGGGATCAGGCTTTTGCCATTTGACCTTTGCTAAGTCACTTCCCTACACCTCCCATCGCTCCCTTCTAGGATGGAGGTGATGTTGGACCTATTTCTGCAAATACCTAGATGCTGAATAGCCAGCATGATTTAACGTACCCGAATGTTTTCAGTTTCAGCACCACGTGACTTGATAGAGCTCTTACGGACACCAACAAACAATACTTAGGTATTTGCTGTAGTTTCAGGCAGCAGAATAGCATCACATTCCATTGCTCTTCAGGGTGCCCAGCTCGGCTCTCTGCCTTGCAGCGTGGAAAGTTGAGTGGTGCTGCAGCACAGTGCCCCGCGTGTGACACACTTCAGCGAATCAGTTATCCTCCGGTTGACTTCATGAGGCAAATGGCTTTGGCTCATTTATAAATAACGAGAGAGACGGGATCCAAATTCGGGACGGGGAAAGTTGGGAGGAACAGCTTGTGTCTTGCATTCTCCAATCCAGTTGTCTTGGAGCATCTGTAGCTGCTGACAGCTTCTGACTCGCCTAAAGCGTTGATCTTTCGAAAGAGGCAGAGACCAAAGCATTCACAAATTCCATTTGGAAAGAGGAAGGCTTTCTAGTCTGCAAGCAATTTAATTACCCTCAAGATTTTTGTCAGGTTTGAACAGATCTTTATTTCTTAGCTCTCGATTATCAATTCCCGTAGTCCTTAGAGAACAGGAGCCACTTTAGTGAAAGACCTTGTCAACGAGTCAGCCAAAGGGTTAACCTTCCAGATGGGGACCTTGAAATGTTTCTGTCCTAGAATATTTCTTCTCTTGCACCCCACAGCTGAGGCATAAGCTCGGTGCTTTTCAAATTAAATTAGATTGTGTAAGCCAGGTGTCTTGGCAGTAAAATCATGTGCAACCCATTTTTATCCCATTAACATCGGCGTTCATCAAGGAACTGTGTTTTTCTTTCTGTGAACTCTAGGTAAACCGGTAATGATCATAACGGAGTACATGGAGAACGGCTCCTTGGATGCCTTCCTCCGGGTAGGTGATTTCTTCATAATAAGCTAAGGAGATTTTATGCTGGGAGACATTTTCTGGTTTTCATTCTGGTTCTGGTTTTTGCAGAAAGATACCGAAAATTTGGTATTTTTACAGAAGCGATGCTTGTGCTTGGGAAATTCGGTGTTCTGGTGTCACTCCTGTCAAAAACCAGAATAAATGGGAAGTGGAAGAATATAGAATAATGTGACGTTTAAAATAGCAGGGTCTTAATACTCCGTGTTTACTGGGAACAGTTCTGATCTGTTCCGTTTCTGAAAGCATCGCAGTGCGGTAGACTCATTAAAACCAGATGCATGGCAAACTGGATACTGCATCACTGGAAGCTGGGGCACAACCTCTGGCTTTTTACCTTACTGCTGAGTTACAGATGCTAGTCAGGAGAGTGAGGAGAAAGCTTTGCCTTTTATTCGAGAGAAGCTGGGCATCCAGAGATCTGCTCTTGGGCAGTTTCAGCAATGGCAATAATGTGGCTTTTAGCTTAAATGCTCTGGGATTTTCTTCCTTTCCCCACCCACAGAAGAATGATGGCAGGTTTACGGTCATCCAGTTGGTGGGAATGCTTCGTGGCATTGGCTCGGGGATGAAGTATCTGTCGGACATGAGCTACGTGCATCGGGATCTGGCTGCCCGAAACATACTGGTCAACAGCAACCTGGTCTGCAAAGTGTCCGACTTCGGCATGTCCCGGGTCCTGGAAGACGACCCTGAAGCAGCTTATACCACCCGGGTAAGGAGGGAAAGAAAACGTCCTACGTACTGGTTTTGTCTGAGTGGGAGCTGACAGTGGTTTGTTTTAAAATGATCTGGGTCCCAAGTAAACGTGTACTGCAGCCTGAAAGTAAACCCTGACCCCGACTCCATAGCAGGTACAAGCTGATGCAGTGTTACAGCTACAGCAGCCGCTACAGCAGTGTTTCTTCTCTGAGGATGTGACCCATGTATTACTCTGGTTTCTTCAGCGCACTGGAGTGTGTGACAAGAATCCAGTGAGAGAAATTAGAACCTGGGCTTCTTTTCCTTTGATACCTAGAGATGTGCGGAACGAGTTCCGCGTGGCTGGTCCCACGGAGGTTTGATACTGCACGTCTAGGTACGCCACCAAAAAAAATGTAACGACCCCCTAAATCCACTTTTGCCCGTCACAGAGCTAGTTGTAAATTCGACCTAAATAATTTGGACTGGGAAGAGTGTGAGGTCTGCATTTCCAGCATTTGGTTCTTTCCCAATTTCAGCATCCCGCTGTTAACTAATTTTGCTAAAGCCGTTTTGATACGCTGTGTGTGGAATGGTACCTCTGGCCACAAAACAACATCCTGACCATTACCAGCCTTCGTACCACTACCTCTGTAATTACCACGTGCGCAAAGAGAACAAAAAAAAGTCAAGAGTTTATGAAATCTTCTTTCTTAATTGCTTATTTTCTTCATTTTTAAATATCTGCCATTCTCCATCTGTTCTCCCTAGCGCAGAGCTTGTTTGCAGCGCTCGGGTTTTGCAGTTTAATCCCAATCCTTTAATGGATTCACAGATTGTTACAGGGAAGGGTAGACTCGTGGAGCATTAAATGCTGGCCAGCCTGGGTATTTCTCACCCATAAGCGTGGCAAGTGGAAGGAGCAGAAGCAGAGGTCTGAAAAGCTGTATTCAGGGCAATCAAGGTTTAGACAAACACACAAGGGCGAGACAGCAATGGCTGAAAAGCTTCCCTTTGAATTTGGTGAGTGGAGATAGAGTGTTATGTTTGCTCTCAAGAGTAAACCAGGGGGAATCAATGACATTTGCTTTACGGCGCATTGTCTTCGTTCGGTATCGGTAATGAAGGATCAGGAAAATTTGGATGAGCTCCACTGTACTCGAGCAGCTCAATCAAAAGAGCTTATTGACAGTTCTTAGAATGATGACCACGTACAAACAACGTCCGTGCATCTGTGGCTGAGTTTTTCATAATCAGAGACGATGCAATAAATGGAGTTTTTTAAAGCATCCTCTCTTAGAGTGGTGAGTTCTGCTCCCCGATAGTCTGATAACTCCTTAAAGTGGGAGCACCCTGTAGCCACCCAAAGCACAGGCTGCTACACCCCGACTCACAAAGGCCAAGGAGGCCAGGAGAAGGACCCCTTTTGATTTCATGTGGCTTTGGAACAAGTCCATATTAAACACTTGAGAAAGAGATTAGAACAATAAACCATTAAGTATGCACACGCTGCACTCAGCTATGGATAAAAACTATCCAGAAGATTGCTGAGAAAGAACCTACCAAAATAAACTTAATCAAAAAAGCATAAAGGCAAATGAAAAAAAAAAACAAAACCCAACCCTAAAACCTTTGTTCAGCTTAAATCGTTCCCCAGATGGAACTGCAGGAAACCAAAAGCTCAATTAAAACCACCTTGCATATTAGCATAAACAAAAGGAGAAATCTCTGGCCTGGGATCATTCAGCTAAGGCAGAATCAGATAAACGGGACGGGGTGAATTCCTTGTAAAACAGTGCGGGACCTCAGTGGCCCAAATCAGATGCCCGAGTGTTTTTATTTCTTAAAAAATAATAAAAAAAAGTTTTGTAACAAGAGGCAGCTCTCTCCAGCAGGTATCAAAGCAGCTTTGTAGCGTGGTCTGGTGCTGAACTCCTCCCACAGGGACTGGTCGAGCCCAGAGGCTCGCTCGCCGTCTCGCGGCTCCGGTAGGAGTTGGGATATTGCCCATGGGAAACACCACAGGATTCATAAATCTTCCCACTTTATCCTCTCTTTCTTTTACCTTTTTGAAAAGCAAAACGCTTGCAATCCCATTTTTCTGAAACAGGCCAAACAGGTCCGACAGGCGAGCGAGGAAATAGTAATTAACAGCGTGTACTTATTTGTTTTGTCAACTAAATCTCTAATATATACTCGGTAAACCCCCAGCTCGTTCTCGTGCTGCAGCGTAGCCCTAAGCAGAGCTCTCTTAGAGGGCTGATAAAAAAAATAATACATTTCACAATTTACTGGTTCACCTCCTTGCGACTAAAGAAGACAGTTGGGCAGCGTTGCCTCCTGGGGGGATCCGACAGCTTCACGGCAAGACCAAGAGAAAGCGGGTGCCTTCTTGAGAAGGATTCTGGAATTGCCCCCAGAAAAAAGCATTTTGTGTGGGTAACGGCGCTGTAGCCGGCGCCGGCCGCACGCGCTGCTGGGTCGGTGACTCTTCGGCCGGTGGTTTCTTTTCTTCCTGCCAGGGTGGCAAGATCCCCATCAGATGGACCGCGCCGGAGGCCATCGCCTACCGCAAGTTTACATCGGCCAGCGACGTCTGGAGCTACGGCATCGTCATGTGGGAAGTGATGTCCTACGGAGAGAGACCTTACTGGGATATGTCCAATCAAGATGTGAGTCTCCTTCTGAGCATCCTCCTCCTTTTCTCTCCCTTCCCTTTGAGCTTTGTCCTTAGGTGTCGGCTGCTGCGTTTCTGTGTCGTCGGCTTTATGGTTATAAGATGTTTAGTCTGGGTTTTTAAAAGGATGTGATGGGGAACTCCAGCTGCTTTGAACACTTTGACCTGCTCTCTGGTCGGGGAATAGGGGATTCTCAAGTTAGGGTCTGTAAATTGTGCGCGTATCTTTTTTTTCCTTCCTTTTTCTTCTGCTGGAATTTTTAAATTTTAGGGAAACCATTACAAGCCATTAAAGTCAGAAAGAAGAATGGAGGAAAGAGCAATGGATATATTTCAGCTGTCAGATCATAATACTGTCAAGAGAGAAGATTTGCACGTTGATATTAAATCTCAACTTTATTGAAACTCTTTAAGAAAAAAAACACTTGAATTTAACGGGGCTGCCTATCACTAGTTAATTCTTCAAGCCCCAGCGTGCTTGTAATTCTTCCAGATGATTTTATTTCTTGTGGGATATCTGATACAACACATCGGAAATCCAATTCTGTTTATCCGTCGGAGCATCTTTGTGACAATTGCACAGGCTGCCTCCTGAGGACATTAAAAAGCAGCTTTGCTAAATGACCATTCTTAAATTATGCATGTCCTGTTTAACCGTACCATCTGGACTACTTCAGGGTATTCCAAGAGGGAGCGTGCACAATGGCTGCTCTTCCAGAAGAGTATTTAATAATAATGCTAATAAGAGCTTTTGCTAATAGAATTTTTATTAAACGGTTGGGGGGCGGGGCGGGGGGAATAAATCCCAGCGCAAACGAGGCATAGATTATCCATAATTCTTTTCCCAGGGGATTTGCAAAGATATAAAGGAGGAAGAAAATTGTTCATCTGAATATATATATGGTCATGGGAGTGGTTCAGTCATTTTACAAGTCATCTGCTTGCTTATGTGGAGCCGAGCGTTTTCAAAGAGCGTCTAGATGCGGATGGCATTTAATCTAAACGGGGGATATCATTTTAATTTCCTTCTGATGTGAAATGGCTCTTCTGGCACCCAATCTCGCCTTCCTCTGCTAACAGGAAGTCATCAAGACTCAGCAAGAAAATAAAACACCAGATGTGTCTCGGTTACGCGGGACATGTCTGCGCGGCTCGGCGGAGCTCGACGCGGCAATCGCGGTGCTAGACCCTCTCGAAAAGCTGGCTCGGACAGGACAGGGCAAGCTGGTGGCACTCTCTCTGCAGCCTCTTCTTAGCTGCTTTTTTCCCCATAAGGGTGGTAAGAGCTGCACTTTTCACAACAAAGCGAAAGTGGTTTTCACATTATTTTCAGTGCCTCTCGAATCAAGAGATGTCAAAAGGATCTTCCATACTTTCTGGAGTAGCGAAAGCCGTTTTGTGTGTGGTTGCTGACTAGCTGCTAATAGCACAAGCACGTCCCTCACCCTGTCCTCCCAGTGGATTTTAGCCACTAATTGGCCAAGACCAGACCGAGAGAATTTAGTGCAGTTCAGTCTGTGCGCATTCCTGGTCTCTCGTCTCGTGCTGAACCCTGCCAGCAAAGTCGTGCCGATTAATTAAGGCCTGAAGGTTTCTGGGTCGTGTCCCTCACATATCAGAACTGAGTCCTGGTCACGTCCCATTCTCCTGACAGAGCTAAGAAGTCATCAGAGCTCCAGAGCCCTTTTTAGAGGCTTTGAAATTACTTCAGCTTGTGAGTTTTTCTGGTACCCTCTCAGGTTGGAATTGCTGAGGAGAAATGACAGTTCTGAGACCACCAGCTGCCTGAGTCCGAGTGCTGCTTTCCATGCTGTTTCACTTAATTATGGATTTATTTCCCTTTTTTTGGATTGCCCTAGGATAAATGATCTTCAGCTGGTAGATGCTGACAGTGCCTGATGTTCTCTGATGCCTTCCCAACTGTGCCATTTATAGGTTATTAAAGCCATCGAAGAAGGGTATCGGCTGCCACCCCCGATGGACTGCCCCATTGCTCTCCATCAGCTGATGTTAGACTGCTGGCAGAAGGAACGCAGTGACAGGCCTAAATTTGGACAGATCGTCAACATGCTGGACAAACTCATCCGCAACCCCAACAGCCTGAAGAGGACGGGCAGCGAGAGCTCCAG
Source organism: Chloroceryle amazona (assembly GCA_027560015.1). Classification (NCBI taxonomy): domain Eukaryota; kingdom Metazoa; phylum Chordata; class Aves; order Coraciiformes; family Cerylidae; genus Chloroceryle; species Chloroceryle amazona. The sequence goes on from JANHFX010020019.1 coordinate 93,393, forward strand.
GTGAGCGGCGCTTTTGTAACGGTGATGGATGAGGGAGCGCAGTGGAGGTGACAGGCAAAGCTGTGAGCTGCCTAAAGCCCTGCGGCGCGGGGACCACAGTGTGCTCGGCAGCTCTTCAGGGCCGGGTGGCACAGCAGGCATAGAATCATCAAATCCTTGTGGTCGGAAGAGTCAGATCATGCAGTCCAACCGCTCCCCCAGCACTGCCAGGCACCACTGACCCCTGTCCCTCAGCATCACAGCTCCACGGCTTTGAAACCCCTCCAGGGATCACGGGGACTCCACCGCTGCCCTGGGCAGCCTGGGCCAGCCCCTGACAACCCTTGCGGGGAAGAAACTGTTCCTCGGGTCCAGCCTAACCCCACCCGACACTGTGTTGAGCTAGAGAGCAGCAGGGTCGCGCCAACCCACCGCTGAGCCCCGCTGGGCACTCCTGGCTCTGCCAGAAGACAAACTGAGTGTTGCTGCACCACACCAACACTGACCACGTTTAGAGCACGGTCTTAAACACATCCTGAAAAGGTTCTGCTGCAGGCAAGCTCTGTTTGCAGTCAGAGTTTGCTGTGTCCTTTCCCTCTCCCCCCCGGTGACAGGGCTCAAACGAGCAGCCTGAACGCGGCGCAGCGAACCGGAGTGTTGTGGTTTTCTGCAGGAAAAGTACATCGTCAACTTTTATAAACCCCAGATTCGTGTAGGATTTGCAAATGAGCATTAGGGCGTCGGAGCCAACGCCTCGCGGGCGTTGGGAAGGTGTGGATTAATTTTTATGTGAATTTGAATTTAATTTTGTGGAAAGCCAGTTTCATGTCTCCACCGATCCCGCATTACGTTTGTGTTGTGTGCTGTTTGCTAAGCGTGGTGTAATGGTACGTGCAGGAGAAGCGCAGCCGGAAGGAAACTCCCCGAGTTGTAGGGTAAAGCCAAAGTGTCTTTGTTGGGGCAGATGAGCAGCTTGTTTAAGAAACGCTGCTGAAGTAGTAGGTGCTTTACTCATTGACACCAGGTTTTTTCAAACGTCTCTGCTTTGTCAGGTAAATTTGCTTACAGCGAATGTGGAAAGAAGCTTAAAAGACAAGGAAGATAATAAGAAAATATTTTGCAGTAGAAGGGAAGGTGCAAAAATATCCACTGGGCAAATACAAAAGCGAGTTTTTTGAAGGAGTAACAGAGGTTCTGATTCAGCCTCCAACAGAGCAACATCCTGGAGAAAGCTATTTGTGATTTTGTGACTCTTGCTTACAACAGACATTATCAGAAGAGGGATTATTAACCCCCTGAGGCCCCCGTCACCACCCGTCTTCCCAACTTGCATTGGTAGCCTGGCAAAAATGTACCCACCCTTGAGGCGAGAATGGCGATATGATCTGCTGCGATCGTTAGATTGGAGCATCGCAGTACGAACTCCTGTTTGCTTTCTTGTCCAGTTTACAGGTGCTCTTTGAAAATACGTGGATTCTACCAAAGTTAACAGCCCGTCCCGGGTCATTTTGCCTGTGCGTATCAGTTAAAAGCCTGCTCAAGCTCATTTCGTGTCCATAGAGCTTTATTTTCCTCCTTTTTGGAGCCTGAATTTCCAATACGCATATAACTTTATTAACATGTGACATGACTTTATAGGTGAAGCATAATTGTATATAATTAGGCTGCCATCTTTGGTCTTGCATTAGTACAGTAAAAGTCGTAGCGAGTCTCAGGCGCACGTACTCCGTGCCTTAGGCAAGGCAGGACTCTGCCCTCGCTCACATCATCATTTGGAAATGCTCTGCATTTCCAAATCAATTGCTCCCTGACCATTGTTTTGGTTAGATAGATGGTCGGCCTTTACAGCAGCTTCATGAAACTGTGATTTACAGTAGATGTGAAATAATAAGCGAGATATTAATATGAGGAGCGAGTTTGGTTAAGATTGTTTGCAAGAAGTGCATTCTGCAGCACAGAGATCAAAGCGCGCGGGATTCCCACCGCTCCTGGCACGAATGCCGGGTGAGGAATGGATTGATTAGAGAAGGGATTAACTCCCTGCTGCCCTGAGTTTGATTGAAGGCATTGAGCTTGCCTGTGAACCTGGCTAGCAACAGGATTTATCTCAACCCGCCCCTGAGTTCTGCCCTCCAAACCAGTCCGGCAGGTTGGGAGCTCCCAGTTCCTTGGCTCACACTCTGAGCAGCTGCTGAGCTGAGGTCTGCCCCCTGCGGTGGGCTTGGCAAGGTCTGCCCCATGCGGTGGGCTCGGCAAGGTCTGCCCCCTGCGGTGGGTTCAGCAAGGTCTGGCGTTGCTGCCTGTGAGGTGCAGCCCCGGCAGGCTGAGTGCGTCCGGCATCGCCAACCGCTTTGTTCCGTGAGGCAAAAGCATCTTCTGTGTGTGAACTTGCTTGTATCTTGAGGTGGAAATTGTCCGTGGCACTGTGGTTCCAATTGGATCTGAAAGCCAAAAGAGAAACCTAGGGTCGAATTGTTCTTAGCAACAATGGGCTGTTATCAAGTTTGTCACCCTGATCCGTGTCGCTGTGCGGAGCCGCCTGTTGCGCTGGGCGCAGCATCATCGAGGTTAATGATTGTGGCCACCGTGCCTCGGTTTGCGATTCCTGATCCAGCTGACACCATTTCTCTCTCCTTTCCCTGTTTGGCTTCCAGGCCCAGCACAGCCCTGCTGGATCCCAGCTCCCCGGAGTTCTCGGCGGTTGTTTCTGTTGGTGACTGGCTCCAAGCCATTAAAATGGAGCGGTACAAGGATAACTTCACAGCTGCTGGCTATACCACCCTAGAGGCTGTGGTGCATATGAACCAGGAGTAAGTACTCGGCAATATAACAAAAAGAAAACTGGTAAATCTGGATTTAATCGGCCTCTTTTGCTTTGTGCTGCATATCATTACACTCATTAAAGGATTGGAATGCCTTTCATTTGGATGGAGGATAGCTTTAAAATGCCTCCGCGATGCCTTCGCTCATTTAATTAAACATTTCTGTACATCTGCCTGGCTTTTGGGCGGTCGAGTCTCACTGTTTTGCTCCGCGCCAGCATCCGATGCGAGGTCCTCAGCCCTGCTTCTTCTCTTTGCTTTCCGCAGTGACCTGGCGAGGATCGGCATCGCGGCCGCCGCGCACCAGAACAAGATCTTGAGCAGCGTGCAGGCCATGCGCACCCAAATGCAACAGATGCACGGCAGGATGGTTCCCGTCTGAGCCCAGGACCCGAATAAACTCAAAACTCTTGCAAATTAGTTTACCTCATCCATGCACTTTAATTGAAGAACTGCACTTTTTTTACTTCGTCTCCTCGCCCGTCGAAATAAAGATCTGCAGCATTGCTTGATGTACAGATTGCGGAAACCGAGCGTGTGTGTTGGGAGGGGGGGAGGGAGGGGGGGATGTCTCCAGAAATGACAAGCCGTCATTTCAAACCAGACCTGGAACAAATTGTTTCTTGGAACATACTTCTCTGTTGATCGACGATATGTAAAATACGTGTATCTATATAAATATAAAGTCACGTTCAAGTTTTGATGCTATGTTTGCTGCCAGATACTGTGCTTAAAAAACAAAAAAAAAACCAACAAGAAAAAAACAAACCCAACTTTGCTTTCCTTCTCCCCGTGACCCGTAGGATTACAACCGTAGTGTTTTATTTGTGGGTGAAACCACCGTTGTGCATCTTTCACTGGAATGAAGAATCTGCCCTAGGATGTTTCTTGCAGACTCGCGGCACCGATAGCTGTGCAGAAACCTCTGCGAGAACATCGCGTGGCTCCTCGGTGCCTACCGATTAGCGATCTACCCATTCACGGGCTTCAGATGCAAAGTGCCCCACCTCGTGGATTACTGGGCCAAACTGGACTTGCCGGGGAGATGATTGGCTGGTGGCGTGCCGTGCTGAAACCTAGGGACACGTTGAGAGCACCTTGCCGGTAGCCAGCTGTGACAGTCGCGGCTGGTGGAGCTTGCGGATTTCTTTTCTCTTTCGAGAAGCGATTCCCTGTGCCACACGGAGAAGGTCAGTGGAAGGACAGCGCCCAACACGTTCACGGTGCTTTATTTCTTAAACTGTGCTGGGATTTCATCACTCCTGGGGGAAAAAAAGAGAAAAGTGCTGTGGTATGTATTGTTTGGCTTCCCAGCTGCTTTGTGTGAACTTGTGCTGGTTTCCCAGGCTAATTGCTTTGTGTTTTCCCATTTTTTGCTCTGTTTGATGACGATGAAAATTGTGCTGTTTCAAAACCTGGTCTTGCTCTCGAGCTGTTGCGTGTCGGGTTGTGCAGACAAGGTGTAGGAGTGTGTCTCGGGGCTCGCTCCGTTCCCTGCTAAGAGCTGGACCCCTCGCTTGGCACTGAGAGCAGGAGGGATGCCCCTACTTCTTGGGTGGAAAACCCCACACATACGAGTCCCATAGAAAGTAAGAATAACCTTGTAAGGCCCAGAGCCTCATAAATGTGCCAGGAAGAACCAAGGACTTTTCCCACTCTCCCATCAGCAACCAAAGTGATGAGATGGCCTTAGAAAAGAGACAGTATCAGGCCCACTTATGCTTTTAAAGACCTAACACTGGTACTTCCAGCAGCAAAAAATCTTTTGGTTCGTAAGTGCAGAGATACTTTAAGCTTCCTCCTGCTGGAAATCTGTTGCATTCTGTTACAGTGGTCTTTTTACCAAAAAGCAAAATGCACCCAATTTTCTGGCCAGTTTGCCAGATTGCTTTCTTGGGGTCTTGTAACAGCAAACCAAAATCCTTCAGTTCCCTAGGGAGTGAAAACTGAAGGCAGCTCCGAGGCTGGGTTTTCAGGACTGCCACTGAGGGCTCTGTGCCCCCTGCCAGAAAATGGCCAGGGAGGGGCAGCTGCTGGAGTGTGGTGGTGGCTGGAGGAGAGCAGGTGAAAACCAATTGGTGGCACATACAAATCATGGAATCACTTTGGTTGGAAGAGACCTTTAAGCTCATGGAGTCCAACCATTCCCCCAGCAGTGCCAGGCCACCACTAACTCGTGTCCCTCAGCTCTGAAACCCCTCCAGGGATCACGGGGACTCCACCCCTGCCCTGGGCAGCCTGGGACAGCCCG
>JANHFX010020019.1:98544-133746 GCA_027560015.1 Chloroceryle amazona
CCTAGGGGAGGTTTGCCAGGGCTCTTAGCACCCTGCTCTGGGTGCAGATGGCCCTGCTCCCTGCAGGGGGGTTGGATGAGGTGACCTTGAAAGGTTCCTCCCAACCCAAACCATTTGGTGATTGTATCTAATGTGTAAAAAGCTTCCTGAACGAGTACAAAGAAGAAATGTATATTCAATGAGCTGAACACTGAAGAACTGCAGCAGGTTTTCACGCTGAGCTTTGGCCATGTGTTGTGGGATGTCTGCTACCATTTCCAGCAGGTACAGCCAGCCTCGCTCCAGCATTTATCCTCCACCTTGGCAGGTAACTACGAGGAGAGGCCCAGGACGACCATCCTCCGGCTGCAGGGATAGGGCTGTAGTTCTCAAACAGACGGCCGCCCGTGGGACGTACTGAAGCCTTGTAAACTGTCTAGTTAATGGCTTTCATATTTGCATATATATGTGTCCACAGATTATAGCATGCCACAGTTAGAGATGTTACCCAGCTACCATGACTAATTCATTTTCCTCAGCTCGCTGCCCCTGCACCACAGAAGAGACTTTTTCTAATGAAGTTTCAATCTTTCCCTCACCTACCCTGGATATTTTGTCTTAGCATTCAAAAAAAAAACCCAAAAACCATGGCTTTGTAATACCTCAAAAATCTGTTAGTTTAGTTGCTAATGTTTCAGCTGACCTAGATCTCCTCAGGACCCGAGTAAACCGTAATCAAAATTTAAAGCAATAACAGGGCTTGTCATCTCCTATACAGATCTACATAAGTTAAAATGGGCATATTTTAAACCCTTTAGATGATAAGCTATTTTTGAAATTAAAGTACCTCTTTGAAATCTGAAACTGTATTATTTTTCAGTCTGGAATAAAAGCAGCAATTATCAACTACGGCTCCCTACAAACCTTGGAAAGGCCTATTCTGCTCTTCTGAATTTGAAAGATGAGACAGCTAAAGACATTTCTTGCATGTAAATCTTCCCCATAAACCTCAAACCATTAGAAAAGAGGTAACATTTCATAGACACAAGAACATTTCTTCAATTTTTCTTTTTACTGCTGTACACGAAGACCACTTAGGAGCATACAGGAAAGCTTCAATAAACATAATCTATCCCAAAACACCGTGTCGGAGCAAGTCCTGGCTGGCCTCCTGGCCCTCCTGCCTCCAACCCAAACCAGTGTGAGACAAGATCCTGAGCCTGCAGATCTTACACCGACACCTTCCCAGCAGGGGCTGGCAGCAGATCCTACTTTCCTCTTTTTACATGACAGCAAACTCTGCCGGGCCACCCCCCAAGCGCAGGGTGACACGGATGGCTCTTCCCAAAATAGACACGAAAGGGGCTGTGGAACTGGGAGAGGTGCACAACTGACAGGGGCTGTGCAAAATAATGCAGGGCACGGGGGAAGAAACCTGGCCAGTGCCCAAAATTAGGCCTTCGCTCACAAATAAATTGTGTGTACAGCCGTTATAAAACCAGCCACTTCACAACATGTACCAAGCTGTTCCCCGATTCAAGCCAAAAATCGCATGCGACGCAAATTAATGCGTTTCTTTTCATTTAGATGTAATCCCCCGCAAGAAAATGAAACCCACCCAAATTTTCAGCCATGAAAATTACTGGGCGCAGGGTGATTTTTTAAAAGAAATTCATTAGGATTGTTCTGGAGCTATTTAGGATACAGCAGAGCTGCAATGGTGATGGTAAGGGACAGTCACTCCTCCACCCTGTGGCGGGGAACCCCACGCAAGGCTGCCAGCCCTCCCCACTGCAATCCTACGTCAAGACTTTCACATGAACTTTACTTTTGTGACTCAAAACTTCTCGAATCACGAGATATTACGTGTGCTTAAAGGCAGCTCTACTGGCTCATGCTGACAGAAAGCTTGATTGCCTGTTTAGGCCTTTGTACAACCTGCCGAAGAACAGTTCTCGGGTAATACTTTTATGCACTTCTGGTATCCCAAAGATACCTCTCCAAGGCCCTCCAGGATCTCCACGGCAGCAGGGTACGATCAGACCCCGCTGACCTTCAGCTCCCCTGAAGGCCAGAGGCTTTCAGAAGCACAATTAAAACTTAAGGAGGCCTCTCACAACTGCATTTTGTACCGAGTATCGTCACCGAGGGGCTGCGTCTGTGAGGAGCCGCAGAGCTTTGCTATCATCCTTCCCCCAGGGTGGAACAGACCAGCTGGGCTGCTTGGGGGCCTATCACCTGTCGATTAGAAAAGACAAATCCAGGGCTGTTAATTAAGTACTGGTTTATTCTCAAAACCTTCATTTCTGCGTGGAAGGAAGCGCTATTTAGAGTTATGGGGAAAGGAATTAGCAATTTTAGATCCTGGAATGCTCCACACGAGGCACTAATTAAGGAAATTAGGCAGTGCCAAATTTTTTAAGCTTCCACGTTCTAAAAGATACAGATTGGTAACTGGCAGAAACTTGCAGTGCCCAAGTGTCTCAATCCAGTTTAAGCAACTTAAGCATAGAGACACTGGGAAAATCTCTGGAACTAGCTAGCAGCAGGCTGTATAAACTCCTAAAATCTTGCATCATTCATTTATTTCTCTGTTCCACACCCTAGCTTTACATCCACCATACCTGCTGTGGTACACACTTGCTTTGCATTCATTAATAAACACAACTTCCAATAAAAAAAAGGCAACAGAAGTTTCATCACGTGTTCATTTGTCACCTGATTTGGCTGTAGTTAAACACATTCAATTAATCTTTTTAAACCACTCCCCAGTTACTTATGGAAAGACTCACAAGCCACAGTACGAACCACCTGGCAACGGGGGTATGAGCACCTGAGAAGGTACGAGAAGCCAGATGCAAAGTTACGGCTCCCTCCAGCCCCTGAGCACTTGACATGCATTAAGAAGAATATCTCCAACTGCTCTCGGGGAAAAATTAGTATTTTCAATTCAGCAGCTTAAAACTGAGTGTCCCCACAGGAAAACAAACTTCCCAGTTGATACAGAAACGAATTCCATTAGGTCTAACGAGACCAAGTGTACTGTTAACTAGGTAAAAACAAGGCTTATTTTGGATTATTCACTGAAAAAACTGTTTGTTTAAAAGGCACACATTTTGGGGCTCAAGAGCACCCTTGTTTTAAACTGAAGTGAAGGATCTGTGGGCCTCAGGATGGTTGCTGTATTTGATTCAGAGGTTTGTAATGCTACGAAGAGTTTTTCCTCCCTGCTTCCCAGATGGGGAAATGCAGCACGCAGAAGTTAAATATACCCAAGGTCACCACGGAACAATGCAAGGGAGACAAGGCTGGCTGGTGATGTCATTACTGAGCTAGTCTGTCTCTTTACTGGGTCCAGTAAAGGCACTTGTAATAGGCTTGTAAAATTAATGTAAGAATGAATTTATTGGGGGAAACAAAAATACCTTAAGAGTGTTTCTTTTAAAATAGGCCAGTTCTTCACACTCAAAAGTTATTTTGTGTACTTCTCTTACATGTAACAGTCCTGAACAAGTACAAACTTTGCTGCTTAATTTTCCCAATAAATGTTTCTAGACAGAGGCGAAGAAAAGCAGGAATAGCACCATCAATGTTAAAGCCACTGATGGCCAATGCCAAGAGATGCTGTGCTCATGCTCCCCAGGCTTTCGGGTGCAGTTTGCTCACCTGCAAAAAGTCAAAGCCCACCCCACGCCCCAGCCCCCACGGAAAGCGTTAAAAGCTTTTGCACCATTGCGTGGCAGGTTAGAAAACACTTGAGGTGGTTTCAGATTCCTCCTAAGAGGAGCTGGCGCTCACCGTAACTTAGCGAAACTTTAAACATATCGAAGTGGTTGAAATACTAAACCTTTGAATTAAGCAGGAAGAAATGTAATCATGAGAGGCATCTAGTTGGGAAAGGCCACGTGTGGCTTGCTACACACACGCAAACTTTTATCCTGATAATTCATTTTATACGATGGGATTTAGTTTTGAACTTGTTACCGACCAAATGTTATCCTCCTGAGCCTGTGAAGCTGAGGGAGCCTCTTAAGAGGGGGACTTTTCTAGATCGCCCTTTTTTTTGCCAAGCATCGCCACGTTCTCAACACTCAGATGCACAATTTAACAGCAGAGAAATGAAGGAGGCAGCAGTGTTTGTGTTATTCATTTCTAAGATTATAAAAAGGAAAAAAACCCTTTTGGTGATATACTTATGTTTACTTTTAATATTATCTGGCAATATTTATTCCCAGCCAGTTAATTCCTCCAGTTTGATAGCACGAAAGGCAACTAGCTCATCTCTAAATATAAACCCAACCTAAGATTTCAGCAGGAACAAGGTCGCTGGATTGTCATTAACCAGCAGGAAACAGCAAAGACCACCTCGCTAATCCGAGCTGCTGCTTGTCAGGAGCCATCCAACTATGGCTACATGGCTTTTAACTTGGAGAGACAAATGAGCTAAACACGGCTTATTCTGTGCTCAGAGGATAGACCGTGTTAAGAAAGGAAAACTGAAACTGAAATGGTTGTGGAGAACAACGTGGTGCTGTGATCCTTTATTTCACATTTCCAGTGGTTCTCAGGGAAATGCCGACATCAGAAGCAGAGGATTTTATATTCTCTCTATAAAAAGGACCCACATCCAAGCAGAAAGCCATGAAAGGCTTCATTCCCAGGTTGGGAATAGAGTCTTATACTTATTATGGAGCTTTATTTCAGCACATAAACCCAAACGTGTTTGCTCTTCACATCCTGAAGCCACTCACATTACAATTAAATGTCATTCGGTAGTTTTCTCCTCCTCATATTTTACTGCCTATGGGAGAGCCAGTTTTTAATATCTGCTATCATTAAACATTTAGCTAGACACTTACATGGTCCCCAGCCCTGCGATGTCTAATTTGTGCCCATCTGTCTCAAAATGATTAGGACCTAAACTCGTGAATTCATTGGGCTTGTACAGGACTCTTCCTGAATTATAACCATCGAACATCAGCAAACCTACTGGAAGATGGTGCTCCCCATAACAGAGACCTGCAAGAGGGAGACAGGGTCTGATGAAAGGAGGAGAAGGGCTGGCTCGGGTGTGGGAAATTCACAACAGTTAACTGCTGCTGGCTGAATATTTAAATATTTATTTTCCTCCCAGTTCTGAGCCCCTAGAAGTACAGCACTCTATGCTCACCTCGCCGCTGAGCTCACCAGATGCTATTAGGCTACGTGGGGATGTAACTAACGCACACCATGGGACTGTGGTACTCTGCTAAACCAAAAGTGACGCTAAGATGAATTTACTCCTGTCTCCTCTCAGCACGTAGGTAAAAATTAGTTTTTAAACAAGGTGTCTAACAACCAAAGCCCATTTCTGAACACTAATAATTAAATAAAAAGCTCTTTTGTCAACACCAGCCAAGCCTGCCTCTGAGTGGGCTGACATTCCAGCAACAGAAGAAGGAGGCGAAGAGAGCAAAAGCTTTGCAAGAACAATTGCTGTCTGTGAAGACACGACGCAAGGCGGGCGGATTTGGGGCTATTCCTATTTTCATTTTGCACACACAAGGCATTGTTCTCTGCTTGCTTTCCTTTTACTCACTGCACCCAGGCACAACTGCTGTCTGCTGGGGAAGGGCCTCTGCTGTCTGCAAAGAGAGAGATTTGTTCGGCTAACGGTGGGCCCAGAACTTGAGCAAACTCACAGAGAGCTGCTCGCAGCTGCCGACTCTATCGGGGTGATCTAATTAGGAACCCACTGAGTGCCAGAGTCCCAAAGACAATTCCCCTGCTGAACATGAAATGGCTAAGCACACAGTACAAGCAGATCACCTGTATGCAGAAAACATTACAAATAGCTACAAAACAAGGTGTTTATTCATTTGGCATAATAGATAACAAATTTAACTGCACTTTTTACGTCCCTTCCCTGACTGTGTTTCATGTTTGCATTACTAAGTGCTGAACTAGTACAGTGATTCTAGCCAAGCAATGAATAATGACTTTTCCAGCAAAGGAATAAATCAGGACTCAAATAAGCACAGTCAGGCATTGCTACTGTAGTGAGCAGTTAATGTGCAAAGCTCCCCGAAAAGACAAATATTTGAATGTTTTGCAGTGGCTTTAAAAAAAAAAAAAATTATGATGTTACTGTTGGTGCCTACTTCTCCATCAGACTCCTTCTCTAAACTGCTCACCCTGTAAGATCACAGGCCTCAATTCACTTGAATAAAAGCAAAAGATCTCCTCCCAAACCCACACAATTAGTGAAGAAATACTACAGAGAGACAAGAGGGGGGCAATGGGAACCCAAGGTTCTTTCCCAGCAGGTCAGTACTGCAGACAAGATACGAGCTGGATCTGAGCACAGATCCAAGACTGACAGTCTTAAGGGCTCAACCAGAGAGTAGAACTCAGTATTAACAACATGTCTGGAGAAAGAGCAAAGGAAAGACCACATTAATGCCTGGGAGTGGACCAGAGAAAGTGCCTCGCTATTTAGTCTGAAGCAGTCGTACTTATTAACTGGCTGGGAAACACCATCACCAAAAAAAGAATAATAAATAAATTCTAAAAAAAAAAAAGCAAACCACACCCAGCTTCAGGAAATTGATGAGTATGTGTCAAGGTGTTGCAAAACTTAGCCCTTGGATATATAGACTGTCAGTCAAGGAAATTACAGCGGTACCAGTGATAGATGATCCAGACTTGGCCACAAGCACTGACACCTTAGCTCAGAGAACGGAGGGTGAAATCTGCACATTTTAACTTTAGCTGCAGAAGAAGAAATGAAAGGAGTAAGAGGATGGCTTCCAGGCAGTGTCCCAGAACATGGGAAGAGAAAGATTAAACAAGACCAAAAAATTGCTGAAAAAGAACTATGAAAGTGAGGAGGGAGATAACCTAGGGCCCAGGAAAAGATAAGACAAGAGTTTAGACCTCCTGGTGCTTTTAAGTCAATTGGGGTCACTAGATCAGAGATAGTTACAGAGAACATCAGAGAGCCTGAAGTTTTAGGAAGAAAGATGCTGGCAAGGATGTGACTGCACAAAACCATGAATGAGAACATGGGAATTGAATAGAAAGCTACTGTACCGAAACCAGGCTCCAGGAAGGACCACAGCGATGAAGAAAAGCTAAATGAAAATTGATTTATTGATTTGGTTTTCCTCTTATGGTGAGAACAGCAACTCCTTTCAGTGTCCCTCTCTCTAAGGTACCAAGAGTTTGTGGGGACAGCCCTGTGCCCCAGAAGACAGGCAGCTCCATCACAAATACCGACTTTGGAGGGGCTACTAGGGAGGAAAATTGATCCCTGCAAGCACGCTTGGAAACCTCTGGAGGAGCACCCAAGTGTCTGCTGAGACAGAGAGGTTAAAAGAACGTTGAGTATCGTGGACTCAGGTGCGACAGTGTCAAAAGAAAAGTAGTGAAAGGAGCTCACCCTGGGTTTCCAAGGGACTGCTCCCACCTTCGGACAGCTCTTCAGATGCTCCAGGAGAACTGGCACTTACCAACCTGGCACATGTCTAAACACAGCACTAGAAACAGTTTCTGCTCTATGGAAATTTTCATATGCATTTCTAGCACTCAGGATTTTATTTTAAACTATTAAACCAGTTTTTATAACTGTACTTCAGTTCCTATGCCTACAATCTCTATTTCATTACTGCTGCTCTGGCAATGTGGTTTAATCCCTCGCTCTCAAATTCTTTATCAAACGATATGCTTACAACTTATTATAATCCTCATGGACAAGCAACCTATTAAAAGCAAGATTAAATTCCCAGAAGGTTTATATGGGGAGCAAAAAAAAAAAATAAAAATTAAAAATTAGTTTCTTTAGGCTCTGGAAATAAAACTACAATAATAAATCCACACTATTATTTCTTGAAGGCTGTATGTACTTTGAAGTGTAATTGATTTTGCAGGGAATCCATTGTAAAATTACAGGTTCATTATTCGTTATCTTACCCTCTCCAAAATGTTGGCTTCCTATCAGGTTGAATGAATTCTAAGAAAATAGCAACTCTAATTTAACATCTCCCTTCGAGTCTTGACAACTGTAAAGTATTTACAAGTTTTCACCCCTCGAATTTGTCACCTGAAGCCGTTTTCAGCGTACACAGGGATTCTTATCAAGTTGTTTATCTATTTCTCCCTCGCTAACAGCTTGGCTGCCTTATGTCATTTAACACAAAGACACCTCTTTTGTGGCTGGTACTCAACAGATGGAAGTATAAAGTCATTTTTATTGTGCTCACTGCTACTTCCACAAGCTCTGCTATGAATTAAGTGGTGATAATGTGATACTCCTATGGATGCTTTGTGAGAGGCAGGTCTGTTTTTCAGGGGTTTTTTTAAATGAAATGAGACATTCACCTTGATTTTTATAAACATAATAAGCAACTTTTTTCCCTTTCAAAGTTACATTAACACTTGTTTATTTGTGGGCAGGCAGTGACCTGGGCCAGACTGACCTAAATATTTGCAATGTAGAGAGACGGTGCAATCTATTTGGGAGAAAAAAAACCAAACCAACAAACCTTTAGCCTCCAAAACTCGATACATCAATGTTATCACTGGTTTAAAATGGTCAACACTGGCCCAAAGGAACTTTTTTGGAGTGCAGAGGGGGTGAATAAACAAGTGCAGCAAAATACTGTGCTCTGAGGGGGGAATAAAGGAGCACGTAAAGAAATCCATCTGCTGAACTGTTTATAAGCTTTCCACCACAGTTTTGCCATGTCTGGCAGGATTAGCAACCACTCTTCTCCTCAGACGTGTGGAGGAAGAATTTCAAACAATATTATTTATGTAACTCACGATGGTTTTCAAGTGATTTTTTTGGACTGACACTGTCACAAACTCTTTGACAGAGACACAAATCTTCATCTCGAAGCCAGCAGCGTTGCTCCGGGATGCCCTCACCATCGCCAGCAACACTCGGAGGCCAACGACAAGAGAGGGGAAATAACCTTAATTGTATTATTACTTTCTAAATTTTGATCATTTCTCTCTTATTTTCCTCTGCCTGATTTCAGTTCACAATTCTGAAATAACTGGGACTCTTCAGTATCAGTTTCTAAACTATGGTTGCTCATCCAAGTACCTCAGGCTGATGGCACCAAAGAGACAAACCATATTCATCCCACCTTGACAGACAAAAATACTCCTCACCAAGACCCGGTCTAGACAATTACTCATTTTAAAATAAACCTCAAACCAGTTATTGAGTAGCTTTAGTCTCTTGGGCCTGAAACTCATCAAATCACAGCCAATTGCCACCTACCATCCAGTTCCCTTTGCCGTGGAGGAGTAAAACTAATTAACCCCCCTTTATTACTACCAGAAAGTGTGGTGTTTAAGGCCTTATTTATAAAACTTACAGCTATTATTAGATAAACTCTGACTTTTCCCTCTCATTTTTGCTGTGCTGAAGAGCCAACAGAAAGAAAACATCAAAAGCAATGCCTGCTTTTCCATTAGAAGGAATGAAAAATTAATAAATATAGCTGAAACGATGCCAAGCAGGTTAAGATGCACAAAAGCCCACGTGGAATCATGTCCACTTTCAGTGACAAAATGAAAATAAAGTACAATACTGAGAAACTCTGAAAGGCAATCAGTGAGGCCAAGAGAACCAAATGTAATGATATGTCATTTCAGAAAGACTGAAATTTACTGTCCCGTGAGGTATTGGCTCAAATGAAGGCAGCACCTGAGCTCAAGCTTCAACTCCTAACTTAAATTTATAGCAGCATCACATTCACCTAAGCAAAAAGAGGAGTAACATCTATATAAAGTAGGGGATACCATACATTCTGCAACTAGATCATGTAAAAATGATGGACTAATACAGCACAGATTTGATTTATTGATTGTTTAGGAGTTTATCACCATCACCTTGCTTCAGATGATGTAGAGGCCCGGCACAGAAGAAACACCATCCATGCTCTCTCACCCTCGGCTGCGTGGAGCTCATTTATCCCCAGTAGCTCCTATTCCAGCCACTGGTGTGGAGACAGCTCCTTTTCTCTGCTAGCGACACGTTTTTTCTAGGAATGCATTGCTCCATTTTAGCTGCCTTCTGCCTGTAAAAGGCTACTGCTTATTCACAAGACCAGCACTCGGGATAAAACATCGGTGAACGTGAAGCACGCCGCACAAATTCAAAACTCGAAACGCATCCAAAGATAAAGAGAGAGCAGCTTGCTCTTAACCAGAGCCACAGCTTCAGCATTTAAGATGTAGTTTAATACGGGAGACACGCACACCTCGAGTGGGGTATTTCACAGAGGAGACGTTCTGAGAGCTGGCTTTCAGAGACCCCAGAACTGGCGGGTTATGGCACATCGCTGGAGTTTCTGTGGCTTTGTGACAGGTTGCTTAGAGCCGGTGCCAGGAGACCTCTGTATCTTTTCCAACTGGATTTATGGAGCTCAAAATATAAAGGCTTCGCAAAGCTATATTTTACTTGCCTTTTAATGGCTGGAAGCAGAGAAGTGCTGTTACTCCTGCTGCCAAGATTCTTCAGCTCCAAAAGTGCAGCAGCTACTTTTAGATCAGAGAGTCCTCAGATTCAACCCCCACAAAGTTTCTTCTCTATATATTATGTCTGTTTTGGAGCATCGTAATGCTGTTAACTCTGTAATGAATATTAATATAGCCTTTGGGGAGATTTGTTCTGTCTCTACTATGCCTCACGTATTATGAAGCACTTTTAAATCTGCACTAACAGTTTATCATATCAGAGACAAGGAATCCGTCGTAGCCCAGCACCAGGGATGCACACGCAAACCCGTGCGCTCAACCACCGCTTTAATTACCTCTCCTGCCTTCTTCCCACAGAACGGATTCTTTCGCAAGCCGTGAACTATGGCTGGCTTCTGCTGCTGGTTAAAAAACACCCCGCAGAAAAGCAGCCCCGCTAGTCTCCCACACCTCGGCAACGTTTCTAAAGAATCAATTACTTCTCCCAGAGCTTCCCAGACTGACTCAAACCCGCGAGCGGTTTAACGTCCAAAACCAGACATACAAAGGGAAAAAAAGAAAACACACACAAAAAAAAAAAGAGAGACTATAGCAAGGGGTCAGCAGCAGTGGATACTTGGGATGCCAGGGCTGGAGGAGCTAAGCTGATCTTTGGAGGCAGTGAAGGGTTTGAAAAGGACTAGGAAAAATATTTCTAATGAGACACTGGGGTAAAAAAACACATGGAAAGATAGGGGAGGGGAGGAAACAGCAGAGAGTGAGTCACAGTAATAGCTGAAGATTGCCCCAAGGAGCCTAACCTGAGACACTGCCCTTGCAAGGAAAAACAGGTTCTTGATGTCACATTTACACAGAAAAACAAGTGCCTGAAACTAAAATGTCTGTGTATAGAAACTCAGCTTAGTGGCAGTCCCTACCCCATGTCCCCTCTCCTCCCCTCCCACTGGGCTCCAGGGTCAGCTCACACCCATAGATACCAGCTGAAAATAAACCAGCTTCTGCCAATTTAGCTTCCTGAAGCAGCTCCTGACAGCAGTGAGGTGGCCAGGCAGGAGGAATGCGAGGTCACAGCAGCAGCAAGGGGAAATGGACACTTTTTGATCAGCTTGACAGCCCAAACCCACATCCTGGTTCCTTCTGCTCAGCAACTTGCTGTTCAGCAGAGGAGCTGCAATACACACTCCTGAGAGACAAATAAAAACTATCTTTGCCATCTCAATCCTCCTGCTGGAAGATAGGAATGTATTTTTTAGTTTCGAGTGAAGCAGTTCTGAACACAAGCCCTGCTGGGTGCTGTGGCCGAGGAGCTACAGTTGGTGGATCCCCACTAAGGTGCTCCCTTGTGCTCGCCTGGGTCCGATCTCGATGGCAGCTTGAAAAGAGTTCGTTGGCTTTAGGTAATTTCCCTGGCTAGAACAGGCAGCTTGTTAGCAAAAGCACTCTCACCTCGGCAGAGAGGCTCCACGGGGTTTTATTTCACTTGCTTGTTTGCTGTGATAGAACAGGCTGTAAACAAGAAAAGCAAAGCCCACAGCAGCTCACATTCTTGGGCTCGGAGAGGTGCCACCAACCTAGGCGCAGAACCCAACCTCATTTCAATTCCATCGGCCGACAAGGGGCTGGGTTTTTATTAGGACAGTACCCAGGAGGGGAACTGTGGAATTAGGAGTGTCACCCTTTTCTGCCTTGTATTTTCATTTGGTTTTTTAGCACACTGAAGCTGTGCCCGAAGATTTAACTCTCTGGGGATTTTTCTAAGAGTGAGACACAAAACTTTTAACTGCAGTGCTCCAAGCATCCAGAAAAAGCAGCAAACAGGTCGTGTAGGCAGAAGGGGGAAAGAGGACAGCCTATGCTAGAGGATTTTTAAGACTTGTACGGTGATGCAAAGTAATTTAGTGCAAGCAAATTAAATGTCAATCTACTGGAACCTCTGCAGATAGATGAGCCTTCGGAAAATGCAGGCTACAGTCTGTGGAAGACTGGTTAGAGCTATTTTTGATGAGCTTGGAACAAAACCTACTCTGTGACTCTAAATCCCGAGCAGGAAGCTGTGCATATGGCAAATTTCCTGATGCTACCTGCTCTAACTTTAGATGCTGTTACTCATGGCAGATTAGGGTTTTTTACATGGCATCTGCACACTGAAACATTCTACCAGAATTGGGTTTTCTTTTTCTTTGCAAAGAAGGTGTAACACACTCCACTAAAAGAGCCACCAAAATACACCTATTTGCCATACTAGAGGTCCTCTAAAGATTTCACATTCATGTTTAAACACAAAAGACTCAGAAATGGTAAGACATTTTTCTTTCTACTAGTATAGAAGCATTCCTGGTGCAGGCATTTCTCTTTCTCAGAGAATGCCTGAAAGGCAAAGGACTCTCAGCCCTCCCTTCACAGTGCTGGTGCTGCTCTCTCATGCTGATTGCTGCCACATCTGCGTCTCTAAAAACTACATCTAGTGTGGATTTTTTTGATCACCTGGAAATACCCAACTCTCCGAAGTATTTCCTCAGGTTTTCTTAAAAAATCCCCCAGTGCACAGGACTAATCAGAACAGAACCTGTTAAACAGGTTAGGCTTCCTCTCTCCAGAAACTGCATCTCCAACTGAACACCAGGAGAAGGATTATTGCAGGCACACAGGCTTTGTCGTGGAGAAGGAATCAGACTGAGTTTACCTGTGGTAAAAGAATGGTGGCCTTTCTGATAAGGCAAAGCAGGGACCATTTACTGGAAAACATCTACTTTATGTATAAGCTCCTGCCTATAAATATATATTTCTATTTAAGAGTACCAACTGGATCTTAATGTATCACAAAGAAAATTGTCTTCCTTGCAAGGTAGCCCAAAGGAGCGGTGACTTGTGACCATCACTGGAACACATCGGAACATGAGACACTGCCTCGAGTTCAGCATTCCTAGAATACAGCAACAGATTTTTGACCTTATGGATAATATTTTGAGGTCTACTGGAATAGCAAGACTATTATTTTTTCTCCTTTATTGAACTGTCAAGCACTCAAGAAAACCGCTTGTGTCCAGACAAACTACTCTCAAATTACTGAGGAGTTCAGTTTCAAATTCTGGTTTTGTTTCTATTAAAAAAAAAATAAGATTGATTCAAGCTGTTGACACCTCTTTACACAGACAGACTTGCTCTGCAAGCAAGTATCCTCCAGTTTGCATCGCAGCTGTGATGGTCATTCCCCAAAAGTGTATTTCCACGTCTCTCAATCTTAGAGCAAGATGTTTTCTTGCAATACAGCTGCTCAGGTGATAAATTAACCACAGAGTCTCATCTTCTGCATAGTAGAGTCTTTCGAGGAGAAGTACACTGCTGCATGGTTTAACCCTTACACTGCCTGGGCACCACTGAACCAGGACCCTTGGCACCACAGCTCTGAAACCCCTCCAGGGATCACGGGGACTCCACCCCTGCCCTGGGCAGCCTGGGACAGCCCTGGACAACCCTTCTGGGGAAGAAATTGTTCTGATGTCCAACCTAAACCTCCCGTGGTGCAACTTGAGGCTGTTTCCTCTTCTCCTGCCACTTGTTCCTAGGGAGACTGACCTCACCTGGCTGGAAACTCCCCTTCAGGGAGTTGTTGAGAGCCAGAAGGTCTCCTCTGAGCCTCAGTTCCTCTGGGCTGAACAACCCCAGGTACCTTCATACAGATCTTTAGAGTGGTTGCCTATCCCTTTATATGAATGGGAGCAGGACTCGAAATAGTGTGAGGGAAAGAAAAGGCACAAGAGGGTCAAGGAAGGTGAAGAGTTCTTGCCTTGAGAGCTGCAGGTTGGGTTTGTCTCACTGGTCGAAGCCGGCCGAGCCAGCTCTCGTGGAGAGGTTTCATTCCCTGAACCCGCTGCCGCGTCACCTCCTCACCGGGGCAGGGATGAGTTCAGGTCTTTTCCTTTGATGTGAAGCAATTGCACCAGCCGAGGAGGGGGTGGCTGGAGGGCACCGGGCAGTCTGGAGGAGCCGTTTGGGCGGGTGCCCGTGTCCGTCTCCCTGCGTGTCACTTAATGTATTTGTGTTTTCTTTCTCTGCAGGAAATTAGATTTTGTTTTCACGGCCTCATAGCCCATCCTATTGATCGTACCGGCCACGGAGGAACGTAGACTAGACATGAAGCCTTCTGGATCCACAGCTGTGTCTTCCACAGCGCCGATTCTGGAAACCACACGCTGAGCAGTCATCGGACCCTGAAGAGACTGTGACTTTTAATTGTGCTTTTTTTTTTTTTTCCGTGCCACCCACCTCATTTTTTTCCTTCGTGGAGAGAGAAACTGACTTGTGGAGACTCAGCGCCCAGTCGTCACCCAAGGAATGTGCTGTGACGGAGCCCCGCAGACTTCTGGATTGGGTTTTTTCCTCCCCTTCTGCTTTCTCTTCCTACCTTCGGCTTTATTTATATACTTTGTTCTCTCCTCGTGCCCCTGGCTCTCGCTGCTGCACCTCAGGCGGGTGCGGGTGCAGGTGACGGAGCGCTGCCCATCTTGCCACGGACGCCGGGCCAGGTGCCGCCAGTGCAGAACCCAGTTCCCGCCAGCTGCCCGTGTACCTTGTGAAGTGACATTTTACACAAAATGTGCCATTGCAGTGATATAATATTTTTTTGGTTTGCTTTCCTTGGACGGCTGATGGATCATGATCTCCTCTGAAAGGTGTGTGTGTGCGCGTGCGTGTGCGACTCGTCTCCTGTGTGGAGCTGCCTGCCAGTGTGCCCAGAACACCTCTGCAAGAGCTGGAGTCCCCCGTCAGGTGAGAGCAGGCCAGGAGCTCGCGTCTGCAGTGGCAGCCAGAACACACGCCGTGAGAATTGTTGGCATTTCGGTACCCGTAAGTGTATTTTTTAGCTGCCACGCTGACCTTAACGAGCAGATCCGCAGCCTGCAACGGGGACAAGGTCAAGTTAGCTTTGGAGCTGTGGATGAACGGGATCCATAAGGGTGCTAAAGATTTTCCCCGGTGTGGTTTACTCGTCCTTAACGCCCTGCTCACGATCGCAGCCGACCAGTTTCTCACTGGCAAGGTGCGGGAGGCAGCGCACGCGTATCCATCCGCTGGCAACCCTGAACTGAATTCTGAAGTAGCCTTTTTTTTACCTGAAAAACAATAGGATTTTAAAGACTTGTTGAATGCGAACAAATATATGCAATTCTTCCAGCCACAGAAGCACCTTGCTCTGTGTGCAAGCTGTGAATAACTTGCAACCTAATATTGAAACACTTGGTTTGCTCCCAGCGCAGTTGAGGAACAGAAACACCACGGGACCTGTCAGGTTACAGTAGGAGGCTTGTGAAACGTGTCCTGTTCCTCGTGTGGCTGAAGCGCGGTGGATGCCACTCGTCCTGTGGCCCGAGGAACGGCCCCGCCAGTTACTGGTACTACCTAGAAAAGCTTTCTGTGTTTGGAGAGTTCCCCGCTGAGGTCCTGTCAGCTGTTGGAGTGGAGCAGTGCTGGTGCCTGCCGAGGCACCCGCTGCAGCCACGGCACGGGGCATCGCTCCGGCTGGACGTGCCGCGTCCAGAGAGAGCCACGAAGTGGCGGAGAAGCTCCTGCTTCCTCCTCTTGGTCCCTCGTTGGCCAAGGTCAAGCGCCAGGAGGTGCCATCGGCGGTGGCTGCTCCGGATGGAGCTGGGGATGGAAGGGCAGCGAGCGCCGCGGCGCTTCCCGGTCTGGAAGGGGTCACGTCACCCCCGGGACTGTCTCCCTCGCACGACAAGCCTCTGTGTGTTAAAATATCGTCCTGCTCACACACCACTGGTTGATGTTTTGTCCGGGTTTCTTGCTGTACTAATTTTGTGATGGATCTTATGTATTAAAAATATATATGTATAAAATACAAAAGGCTGGTAACGTAACCAGTAAACGGGACTTAAAAAGCAGTATTTTTCTTTTACGTGACATTTTCATAACCAGAAAAAAAAAAAAAGACCAAAAAAAAAAAAAAAAAGAAGACAAAAAAATCTGAAATACTAATCAGACAAATAAAGAGAGCGCATTTATTTTTTTGTATCACTGCAAGTATGTTGGAATATGCAAGGACTGTGGTTACAATTAGAATGTACGAGGCATATTATAATTTAGTTCATACTGAAAAAAACCTCTAACAGCATTTCTTGGTTCGTGCATTTGAACGATCTCTGGGTTAGATATAGAGATTTTTCTATTTTGTTTTAATTTGTAATTCCCCCCCTTCCTCCATGAATTTTAGGTACACATAACTTATGTCATTTATTTATGGTCTTTTATACCTAGTTTGTAAAATTGTAAAATAGCAAACGATGCAAACATTTGCATTTGAAAATAATAAAGTAGTTGCTGTACAAACCCGAAACGGGCTATTTCTCATTAGTCCATGTTGTATTTAATATTTATCCACCACAGGTAGAAATCCTGAGCTCCGAGCAATAACCCTGGTGTTCGCCCCAAAGGGATTCATTCTCCTCCGTAGATGTCCCAGGATCCTGCTCCCAGGGTTCATTTAAACTGCGGAACTCCTGCGTGTATCTTGAAGAGCATTGTTTTCTCTTGGTACCATTCCAGAGGGTGCGAGGATTTTGCTGCGGCCGGGCTGACCTTGGTATCGTTCTCGGTGGCTTTTCCCTGGAGACCGGGCGGTCTCCACAGGCACCACGCCTGAGAAAAACCTGCAGGATCATAACGTTGTCTCTTTTGCACGGCAGGATGGGCTGGGGATGGTCTCCCTCCACAGCCTCCCACTGCCTGGACCGTGCCTGGGGCCACACGGCACCTTGGCGGAAATCCTGCGGTTTTCGCAGCTTCCCTTGGGCTGGGGATTTGTTCCTGACGTGGGAGCCGTGCCCCGTCTGCTGAGCTACTGCACTCGCTGCTCTGCTCATGGGCCACGTTTGGTGGACTCAGGCTGGAGACTCGTGGCCAGGGGGAGGGAGAAGCTGGGGGATGAAATGGAAACCTGAGGCGCGAGAGGGTCGGGAGCAGCAGAGAACAGAGAGGGAGGTTTCCTGTGAGGAGAGCTCTGAGCCAGAGACCAGAGAGTGGATGTTGCATAAAGGACCTCACTGCGTCGCGGTAACGCACGAGGCAGTTGCTGCGTGGGCTGAGTTCCGGGAGTGTCACCCATCGCTTCTGCCAATGCTGCTGCTTGGTTTGGGACCTCCAGGCTTCCTGGAGCTTTAACTACGGGAATTAGAGCTGTACACAGCCCACAGGGACCGCAGAAAGGGTGGGGGCTCTGCTAGAAATTTTCCTCAGCCCTTGACCCATCTGTTTGACAAACAGATTGAAACCCAGTTTTTCTTGGGAGAGATCCCAGTGACGCCAGCAGAGCCGGCTCGTGCAGCGTGGGTCCCAGGGGAGTCCCGCTGGGTTATTTCTTTTATGTGTCCCTGTGTCTTGAGGGAGCAACCAGCCAACTGGGGCCTTCACTGGTGGCTCTGCTGAGCCAGTTGGTGTATTAAGAGAGAATGTGTCACGGCTGGAAAACCAGATTCTGTTTCACACGCAGAAAGAAATTTTGCAAATCTCTTGTTTTAATTGTGAAATGAAAACAAACCTTTTACATCTTCTTAAGAAACAACTGTTTCAAGCTGTCCAGTGAGGACTGAACATTTGGGTGCTCTCCCTTCTCTTCCTGATGCTCTGCTCTTCTTCCCTTTAGCTCCCAAATCTAAGAAATCCTATCAAAACTTTGTACCCTGGTGGTTTCATTTTCTTCCAACTCTATGAATTTTACTGAACTGTTTCCTTACCAAAAGATCTTTGTTCTTTTTCTGCCCCTCACTCCACATATTTATACAGTAGCATGATGCAAGCGAGTCTATTTGCACATACACCCTATAGATTTGCATCTTGGTGGCAATGTCCGGAGCTGCCCAGGGGCTGAGCACGGAGCAGTGCGAAGAGCAAACCGTGGTTTATCTGTAGACACTGGGGCTGTTCTAAACACATCAAGAAAAACAAAATGGGTTTTGACAATTGGAAAGAAAAAAAAAAATTTAAAATCCATGTTATGCTCGAAATCAACAACATGATTAAAACTAGAGCTGCGTTTGAGGCCTTGACCTCGGTTATTTTACCCTTTCCCTTGCAAGGAAGTACCCTTGGGCCATTGGCTGATTGTCTCTTGAATGGGTTGCAGACCTCTGACAGATCTTATTTCTGGCAGGGGCCCTGAACATAATTCTTTGTTTACAGGAGCCTCTGAGGAAGTTACATGAGTATGTAGACCTTTTCTTGAAAAAAATAAAATGAAAACCTAAAGCATTCTGTTCCAATCGGCTTAGTAAAACGTGCTCTCCATGGGCGGATGGGGAGAGGAGCTACAGGAATGCGCTGCGCTAACTTTCTTTTGTACATACACCAACACATAGGGCGATTGTATCCCAGCAGCGTGCTGCGGAGTCCTAGCCTGTAACCAGACCAACAAAAGATAATGAAATCCTCGGCTTTATAGAGCTCTTGGAGTTACTCATGATCCTGCCCCATAAAATCTTGTAGCGAATTAAATGGGCTGAGACTTTTTGGCGTTCAGTTTTCAAGACTTGTTTTTTTTTTAAATACAATATT
The DNA here is from genome assembly GCA_027560015.1 of Chloroceryle amazona. Classification (NCBI taxonomy): domain Eukaryota; kingdom Metazoa; phylum Chordata; class Aves; order Coraciiformes; family Cerylidae; genus Chloroceryle; species Chloroceryle amazona. Next base: position 117,556 of record JANHFX010020019.1, read on the forward strand.
AGAACAAAAGGCACTGGTCAGCAGAACCAAACCACCACCAGGAACTCTGCTCTCCTCCAAGGTAACCTGTGTCCCCTGGGGTCAAGAACTAAGATCTCCAGGCCAGACAGCCTGAGGCTCTTAGGTAGCTGCCTATTGCCAACTTTTTAATGATGCTTTGGAGCTGCTTTAGCTGAGGGGTGCAGCAGCTCACGTCATGAGCTCCTGCTTCCCAGTTGGATTTTCAGTCTTATGTTAAGCGTCTTGTTGAAGCTCCCAAAACATCTCCATCCTAATCGCCCAGGGCAGGGATTTTTCAGAAGCTGACTGTCAGAGCAAGAAGCTTCCTAAGCTCAGAGAGGTTGGGAAGCGATGGAGGGACCTGCAGAGCTGCTCTGGTGCCTCTCATGCCTCAGAGGCTGCTGCAAACCCTGCCCTGAGCTGGTCTCTGTGAGAGCTGCCCAAGGCAGGTCCTGCCCCTGCAGGCCCCTCTCCCTTCCCACCTCTTGTGGCCTTCACAACTGATCCTTCTCTCACAATAAGAACGTTACTGGGGTGGTGGCTTCCACAAAAGGTCTTGTCTTGCCTCCTCCTCCTCACCAGCAACAGTGGTCTGACCCGGGTCAAAGGGAGGGAGGGCTCTTTGGTGAGCAAGGGGTTGGGTGACAGTGGGTGTCCCCTGTCCAGGGAGGTGCTCTCTGAGCTCCTGCTCGCTGGATGGGTGGATGGGGAAAAGTAAGGAGTTCTGTGACAGCATCAAGCACTGAGGCTGTTCAGTGACCGTGGCCGGCAAAGTCGTACATGCTTTGAAAATACAACCCTCTGGGAGGCGAGGAGGCATCAGAGAGAGAGGTTTTGGTAGGTTTAAATCCAATAATCCCTTAAAGCTCTGGCCTCACGTTTGCAGAAGTTCTGTGGATCTCGGTGCCGCCCCATTGCCATGTGCCAGTGGGATCACCTGGAGACTCAACACTTAAAAATTCATCGTGAGAACCCCCCAGGGAAGCTGGGGAGTTCCCAGCCCATCTGCTTACCTGGTTAATGTGTGTCTGAGAGCTGGCCTGGGGCTTTCCAGCCAGCAGATTCACAGTAGGTGACATTTACTTTCACCTTTTTGAGAAAAATTGTTAAAATTCCCTTGGAAACAGAATGCTTCTGGAACAAAGCAAAACAAAAAACAAAGAGGTTCAAACTGACTGTTGATGATGTTCCAGACTCAGAGAGGCTGCTGCGTTGATTGAAACAGCATAGGATGAAAGGTCTGGGAACGGTGACACTGGCAATAATGAGAAAATAAGGCTGAAGGAGTGGACCTGGTCCTGCAGGTGGTACAAAGGGATCTCACAGGAACTGCTCTGACTTGCCTCTAGTCCTTAGCTACCTGAAACTTCAGGTGATTTTTATGTTTTTCACCAGAAAATATGTATTTAACATGTAGTTTGGCAATGACTCAAGTAGCAATAGCGCAGGCAGGTTGGTCTTTTTGTCTGTTGTATTTTTTCCTGTGGCCCTGACTCATGCAAATATTTGCAGGACACGTTTGACAACACAAACCCGTGGTCTCCAGCAGCAGAGAGGGAGGTTCCCGTGGAAGCCCCACAGCTCCTCTCTTGGTAAGTTTTGTTTTACAGGTTGATATTATGCAGGCAGATGGGGTTGGTTTGACCATGTGCCCAAGGATACTACTTCCCTCAGTGTCTGTGCTTTCAAAAATGGATGGCTAGAAACTTTTCTTACACTTTTCACCTGCTTTTGCCTTCACGCTGAGCTGCGGCCTGTTAAGAGCTACTTCTGACTTACCCAGGGGTTTGAGGGTGATTTCTTCTGGAACTGATTGCTTCTGGAGCTGATTACTTGGAGCTGATTACTTTTGGAGCCAGTTTATCATCCTGAACAGGTGGAAGAGATCATCAAAATTTTTTTAATCAGCTTTGAAAGTGGCTGTAGTTGATCCAAGAACAAAAAGCATTCACCAACCGCTAAATCCAATCAACCGTGGGTGACTGATTACTTTTAGCTTTCTTAATTGAGTGACTGCTACATTTCTACGAAGGAGCTATTCTGAAACACGAGGAAGTCCACACAACTGTTTCAAATTCTGGGAATAATTTATAAGTTCTGTGTTAAACCTGCATTTCAATTCAACAGCATGGAGTTTTATAAGCCAAAGGTACAGATGGGTGTGCAAGAGCTGTGATGGGTTAGAGTAGGCAGGTTGTTTTTTCTCTTGCTTAGTAACAAGTTAAATGGTGGGAGGATTAAGTTTTGGGATCCTTTGTAAAGAGTTTTGATGAGGTTTTCCAAGTAAAAAGTTCCTGGCATATTGGCCAGTAGCTTCCAGCAGTGAAGTCTGCAAGAGGAGGCTCCTTTCACCCTAACAAGGTAGCACAAAATCACTCTGCATCTATCCCTGGGGATGTGAAATTCCCTTGTACACACACGGAAAGAGCTTTGTTCTGGCTGACTGTTGTCTGCTCAGCCCCAGTCCACTCATGTCTGGCACAATCACTGCTGCTGGAGTTCTGTTTGACATGGCACTGACACGACAGGCATGCTGGTGTTTGAGGGCTTGCTCTGCAGGATGTGACCCTGAGCTCACCTGTCCCAGGACTGGCTTCAAAGACAATTCAGACAGGCTTTGTAATACCAGTGTCAGATCTCTACCGGTATTTGCAGGTTACTGGCAACTGCTTCTGCTTGCACAACTGCAGGTGAACATGTTGAGCGCTGAGGTACGATTTCCACAGCAGCGCTGCTGCCAGTGCCTGTTCTAGGGCAAATTGTTCATGTCTTTGTTGTTTATTTTCAATGCAATAAGATGACTCCAGCTGGCAGCGGAGGCTCATAATACACAGGGAGGCTTTGGTATGATACAGAGCAACCTGCCAGAAGGTGACTCAGATCCAAACAAAGGTAGGAGCCCTCATTCAGCAGGGCTCACTCATCACTCTCGGTTTTCAGACGTGCCTGGTGATGAGCTGCGACCAGGGTTCTCATGAGACCCACAGAGGACAGTTTAAAAGTGCTTCTGAACCTGTGGGTATTTTTGCCACAAGCAATCAGAGCCCCCAGGAGCAATCACCTTCCTCCTAAAGCACAGACTTCTGCATGATGCAGCCTCTTCTAACAACAAGAAATATATGTGAGTGTTTTAATATACCCCCCCTAATTCTTAGTTCTTATAAAGTCCCACCAATATGTAAACTGGTAAATGTAACAGGTTGGCTTCAGCCTGCCCTTTGCAGGGTGTATAAGCCCACCAATGGTCCATGTGTATCTAGCCTTGGCCACCTGTGGAATTACCCAAGGTGGATCCCAGCTGCTGGGCATCTCTTTTAAGTGCTTGGCTCCCCAGCAGCTGCTTGGAAGGGGAGAAGGAACTCCCAAGGAGCCAGTTTCCTGAGGGTACAAGGTCGTTTTTGCCTCTTTGGGCTGGGTAGCAGGGCTGGAAGTTGTTACACTATCACGAGATGCAAATGCTGTTTCTCTGTGAATTAAGTGGGGAAGCGGCGCAGCTTCCTGACCACAGTGTGCTCCGGGATCAAGCCAGGGATGCACCCAAGCCCTGAGAGTCCTGGAGCATCCCAAGGGACAGCCTTTCTGGGCTCAGAAGCTGGGGAGCAACAGATCTGGTGCCTTGGCTGGTGCTTTTGTGGTAGGTCTATTTGTTTTGCACCATAGCAAGCCTTTCGCTCGTCCTTTGCTTGCTAAAGGGTTGGGGGAAAGCAGCAAACAGCAAACAAGAGAAACTTAAATCAGAATCGCTGGCAAAACCATGCTGGGGTTTTGTGTTTCTATTTGAACTGAAAGCAAGGGAGTATTTTATTTAGGTTTTTTTTAGCTTATAGTTTAGCTGTTTGTTGAAAAATTATATGGTCTCCACTCCCTCCTCCCAAAGTTAATTGTTGTCAAGCACAGAGCCAGCTGAAATAAGCTTTTGTTATTCACAGTGGAGGATGAAAAGCTGAAAGGGGTTGGTTTGTGTTCCAGATGCACATACGGCCAGTTCTGGGCCTGAGCTCAGATTTGTATTGAGTTGATCAGAGAAACCAGACAGAGCAATAAATAAAGCAAGGGCCTCGGCTGGACCGTCAGCAGAATCACAGGGGAGATTTGGCAGATCTTACCTGAAATTTTCCTTTTCTCTTGAGGAAACCTGCATGATTTCATTTGAAAAATTACATTAATTAGTAATTATTACTCCACACGCTGCTATCAGCAGGGCCAGCACTGGGTTTCTTCAGCTGTGCTTGGGTCTTCTGTCTCTTGGCACACTCATTCTTGAAGCAGACAACGTCCAGTCAAAGTCTGTCTGATAAAGTCCTGGTTTATTGTTTGGGTTTGGGTTTTTTTGATTGCTTCCTTCCCATGCTCATCCCATATTATTCATGGTTCCTATTCTCCAGCTCCCAGTTGTGTCAGTTTTTTTCTTTTCCATCATTAAACCTCCCTCATCCCTCACTCTTAAAGTGCCACTGGTGAGCATTTTCTGTTTTCCCAAGTCTCAAAAGCATCGCAATTTCCTGGCAGCCCTGCTCTCCTCACAGGACTGGAGAGGCTGGTGCTGGTCCTGAGGACACACATTCAGAGACCATCATCACTACAGCACCAAGTACAGATGCAAACATATTTCAGGACTAGATGAAAAGCAGCTCTCCTGAAATTGCAGAGGAAGGAGATGAGACACTGTGCTGTCAGATACTGGGATGACTCCTCCCTTTGTTCACAAAGCAAGCAGTTGTTCAGCACCACGCTGGTTCCTCTCTATGTGTTCCATGGTCTGAGGGTGACTTTGGTCCTCGTGTGTGGCTGAGAAGCTGTATGTGGTGGTGTCCACAGGCGCAGGACTGCCTGGGCAATTCTTAGTGTCCACGTAACCAGAACGGCTTCCTGGCACGGGATAAGTCAAGAGGTGATTTTTGGAGCACTAAATCTTATTTTCTCGGTGGGATATAAATCTATTGTTCCTCCACCCCTTTCCTTATTGGTCCTAATTTTTATTGACTGTCAAACCAACTCGTGCTGCTGCTAAGCCCTTCCTGCTTGTACTAAAGAGGGATTTCCATGGATTTATGAGCTTACCTTTTTGACTCGGAATGACATGTTGGTTCATCTCGTAATCTTTAATATCTCATTATCAGCAGGAAGAGCATATGGAATCTTAAACCAAGCAACTGGAGGTCTTATTTGTGAATAAACTGTGTTCATTGTAAAGTCTAATTCTGTGTGAAAAAAAGCCCCAAACCTCTTCCACATGTGACTGCATGAACCAGCATTTATCCCTGTAGCTGAGGTGACTTGAGGATGGGAATTTACCTCGGGCAGCGTTGGACTGGTGGGATCGGAGTCGCGGTGCTTCATTTGTTTCGTTTTGCAGCTATTTCTTTTCTCTTTGGCCTCAGCATTGTGTTCTGGGGCTTTGGTTCAAGTAGAACCTGGTTGAAGCAGCTGCATTTCGGCTGCATGTTCATTTGTGGATGGTGTTTGATATATATGGTGCTGCTCTTTTAGTCTGGCTGTCATCTCTCTTTGTAAACCAAACTGGATTGCTTTCATGGCTTTGCTGAAGAGCACAGCCCAGCATTCAGCTCATGATCTGTCCTCTTCGATTCACTGCTGTTTAAAATTCAGCATGTGACTGGGCAGCTGAGTTGCACAGGATTTTATTTTTTCTTATTTTATGTTGCCTGAATCAAACTTTCTCAGCGAGCAACTGTAATTTAAAAGAAAAAAACACTCAAAACTGAAAAACCCTGTTCATATTCCAAGGGCCAGATTTCTTGACGTTCAAAGGAGCCTTAAAGATGGCTTAAGGAGTCAGCTGGGGTGTTCCTGGCATGAAATAGCACCAGGCTGGTGCCATTTGTCTTACAGCCCTTGAGTTCAGAGCAAGCAGGTATAAATCTGTGCAGCCCTGATGAGTTAGGAGGTCGTCTTTGCTTCAGCCTGGGCTCTGGGCTGGGAAAAGTTTGTCTGAAAGGAGAAGGAGGAGGCTGGGGCAGAGCAGCAGCCAGGCTGAGAAACAAAAGGGGAGCCAAGAAAGAGGAGGGGGAAAGGAGCAGAGGGAGAAACTTGTAACACAAACATGTGGACTAGAGCACGTTGCAAAGCTTGTCAAGGAGGAGAATTTGCTCCTTTTTTTTTTTTTTTGAGGCATCGCAAAAAAGATATAGAAAATGAAGTCACAAATTGACAGTGTTTGCTCATTCTGAGGAATTACAAAGGCACAACTGCATTTGCCAATTATTGGAACAAAAGATAATCTAAGAAGGTGAAGTCTGCTGTGTGTTAGAGCTCAGGATGTGAACAGTGGACCTGAGACATCCCTGGATGTGGCCTGAGATGTGAAGGGGATGTTTGGAACGCATCGTTTACGTCCCTCTGAGCACATCTGATTCAGGTCTGGCAGCCTGTGCTGTTATTTCACTTGATTTGTATATTTTCAAAGCCCCAGCTCCTTCCTCACTGAAGATGAGGAGATTGCTTTTTATCTTTGTTTTAATTGGATGGGAGTGAAGCAGATTCCTGACAAAGCAAAATTCCAAATATTTTTCTATTACTTTTTAGAGAGCAAATATTTCTGAGGGTTCAGAGGGATCTGCAAGTCGGGCATCAGAACTGGGAAACATGAAGAGGTGGGAGATGGAGGGGAAATTGGGGAGAAAAAGACTGGCAGAGTGCTGGCTGGGAAAAACATCACTGAATATTTTTGCTTTTGGGGTAGAATGAAAGGGCTGTGCCCTTGGCTGGTGTTAATTGTCCTAACTCCTCTAACGTTGGCAGAGGATTGAGTGTGAGGATCTTCAAGTTAAACCCCAGCCCTACTGGGAGTTTTATCTTTGTCTTCAAAAGAGGAAGGATTTTAACCTGTGTGGTGTTTTCTCCAGTCACCTGGTGAATCTCTTATCAGTAAAGAACCCAGCTCAGCCCGTGCTTAATTCTCTAATTTTTGTAGTTTATGTATTTCATATCTATTATTCCAAACTGCTGAATTGCCAAATTTTCAAATCCGAGCCAGGTGAAAACTTGGGTTTTCAGCTCATCTCCTAGGAGGAGTTTGAGTTTACGTCCAACCTACGGTAAATGAATAATGTGTTTTCACGTGGTCACGGCAGACAACTGAGCTCTGTTAACCAAGCACAGGAGCACAGGCAGAGATCTCATACATGGCGTGCAGAGGAAGCAGGTCTTGATCCTTGCTTATCACAGGGGAAGTTCAAGGAAGCCAAACACAACTGCCAGGTGTGAACCAGGTGAGCTGACTGGAGAGGGGATGAGTGACAAAATGTCCTCGGCCAGGCTAAATCTCCACCTGATGGAGTCAATGTGGGACTGGTCTTCAGCTGTTCCTATGCACACTGGTGTCACTTTGGAGCTGCCACTGGTCCACACAATCTCTAAGGGACAGGAAAACAGTGAAAATCTCCTATTTTTGCATCTTTTGTGTTTTTTCCGTGGTTTGTAACCATCAGAAAGCTGCGCTTAGGTTGCTATTCAGGCTTGGTTTTGCAGTTTCAAACATTGCCTCCTCTTCTCTTTAACTGTGTGGAGTTGTACACTGTGTGTGCAGGATATTGACACATTCCCAATTACCTTACTCATGTAGGGTGAATTTAAGAACCTAAATTCAACTTCCCTGGGGAATAAGTTTGGCTCTGTTCCTCAGGCTCTGAATGAAATAGTGCAAGAAACATCAAAATCCCACTGTCAACACCACGCAGATACGCACAAAGCCAAGACAAACTCCCCTCACACCACAGCAAACTTCTGCACACAGGCGCATGGAAAAGCTGGATATACATGGCTCAGAGATGAGGATATTCATGGTGAGTAGTCTTTCTGTCCTGAAAATGTATTTTTTGTGTTGGTGGTGGTGAGAAATGACTGGATAAAAACTAGATTTTCTTTGTCAGAGAGATGTGGTTTCTTTAGGTGCTGCTGTCAAAATGTTGAACTTTTGGGTGATGTCCCCTTCAAAAGTTGATTTAAAATTAGAATAGCAGTTTTTGGCAGGACTTCACTTGTATTTTTATTTCTTGAAAATAAGCCAGAGGTGTAACCACTATACCAAAACAGCGGTGTTTGAAGGGCAAAAGGCAACAGGGAATCTGTAGTTTTTTGCTTTCTTCACGTTTTCTCTGCATTTTTCCCTCTGCTGGTGAATCTTTCCCCTGAAATTGCTTCTAAGCTTCTACTTCATGCAGTTGTGGTCTTCTCAGCTTTACTTTTAGTTCCTGGATTATTTTCCTTCTTTTTCCTGCACTGATTTTTTAAGTAAAATTGTATTCCTTTCTTCATCGAATTGCTGCCAATCGCTGCGGTGTCTGAGAGCCGTAATATTTCCTTCTACAGTTGTTTGCTGTAACTGTACACCAAATGCAGCCTGCTGGTTTATTTGATGAGAAATGGACAGTGGTCCACAGGCACTGCTATCTGAAAGCTCAGGATGAGCTTACTGACATTGGCAGTGTTCTTGCAGAACTTCTCTTGGCACTGAAATTCAGCTTATTTTTTTTTTCCTTTATGTACGTGGCCACAGTGACAGCAACCCTGAGTTTCTGAAGGGATGGGTTGAGACCCCAAAGCTCTCCTTTATTTGCAGATGTCAACTGGGAGCTTTGTTTTGGCTTTGGCTAGGTAGCAGAAGGGGCTGAGCATAGAGATGGGCCTGGTAGGGGGATTGGAGGGTTGAGCAGGGAGCAGTTTTTTGTGACACCCCGTCCTTCCTCACTCTTTTCTCTCATGCCAAACTACCCATCTGCATGGGGCTAGCCACAGGCTGGTACTGTAGCAACTGCCTGCGGTCTTTTCCCTGTAATTTCATAGCAAAAATTAGCACCATAACCCCTGACAGTAGAAGAGGACAACTGTAGACACTGCGAACCGATGGCAAGATGCAGTCGAGGCTACAAATGCAAAGAGTGGAAGCTGCTCAGTATCAGATGGCCACAGGCTTTAATAAGGGCAAACAAAAAGCTGGAGTGAAGAGGCTGTAACAGGAGAATAGCCGGACACACTGATACTTCCCAGTGCCCTCCTCAGCTGGCTCTCGAGAAAGGGGTCACCAAACGCTGCGAGGCTGCTGCAACTATCGGTGCTAATAAATAGCTGGAGCCCGTTTAATTCTGGCCAGCTTAGGGGGGTTAAAAAATTCCATCACATCGCGCCATGGTTTCCTCTTCCCGCTGCACAGGCACTCCATAAATCCACCCGGCTCTCTCCCTCTTATCTGAATCGCAATGCAGTTATTAAACAAATTGTAAGTCTATTTCATATCCCTTTTAATACTTTGAAAACTGCACAATATAAGGCTTAATAAAAGCTGAATGCTCCAAAACTGCTCTTAGAACTGAAAATATGACTACATCAAAAGACTTTACAAGGGCAGGATTTTAATGGCTGAATAATACGCTGGAACAGAGCAGTAATTTCTTCTCGAATGCTGGGATGAATTATTTATGCTTTGACAACATTATGTGTCTCTAAAGCAGCTTTTAGTTATTCGCCTATTCGAGGACACAGCTGATCCTGCTGCCCGCTCTTGTAATTACATTAACCTCTTGACACTACATGACAAGCTTTTCCTGTGAACTGCGATCAATAGCCCATAACTGCTACCTATTTAATAGGGCCGTGGTTACACTTCAGTTCAGATATAATTAGCTCTTTTCCCCCTTTCCTCTTTTAACAGAGAGTGGGGGGAAAAAAAAAACCCAACCGTGTTGTTAAATTAAAAAATACAAAAAAAATACAAAAAATACACACAACAAAATACAGCCTGTGAAGGAAAGAATAAAAGCATTCAGATCACTGAATAGGCAAGTAATATGTTCCCCGAGTTTCTGTTCAGAAATGCGCAGCCCTTCCATTAGTCCCCATCTGCATTTAAATGGAACTGGAAGCCACAGTGTATGAGGCCTTGTAGGAATCAATTACAGAAGTGTTGGGACAGGTGGGCAGGGCTGTGACCTGATACAGTTGAAGCGCACGCTGATAATGAGATAAACCAGCTTCATTTCTGCTCCATTTTCACCCGAGCGCGGCGTTTTGTCGCATACCGTCGGAGCTACGTTGGCTTGGGGATATATTTAGGTTCAGATCAATACAGGCTTGGAAATGAAGAGGTTTGACTAATTGTGTCAACACTTTCAAAGCAGCGATGCTTTCTTGCAGCTCATGTTTGCTGTTTGGGCTGTGTTATGGGCTGTCTGAACTAATGAATACCATATGAAAGATAAAGGTTGATCTTGGCCTTGATCTAACAGAAATTGCCTGTCCAGTGAAGCTGCCTGTAAACCAGGTTTCCATTCCCTGGTCTGTAGACAGATGGCCACGCTCATGCCGTTGGCCCAAAGAGTATTGCCCCAGTTGTAATTTAAAAATCCATAGTCCCTATTCTAAATAGCTCTCTGCATTTTCATGTGTTACTTTGCAAAATGGCCTTCGGGAACTAAAGAGGGTTTGTGGTTGGGGTTTTTTTTTGATTTTTGCATTTTTGGTTGGGGGATTGAGTGCTTTATGCTGCTGCTCGTTTTAAAAGGACAGGATAAGTGGTTATAATTAAGTTTAATAAATTTTTCTAAAGAGGCTGTTTGCAAGAGTTGTATATTTTTCACTCAAGATCCAAAGAAATTAAGTCCACGAGGCTCTTTACAACTCCTTCAAGGGGTCTCCCATCAAGTCTGCACCAAGAACAATTAATGGTATTGAAGCATTACAAAGCAACAGGGGTAGTGAAAGAACCTAGATGGTTTCTCTCATCAGAAACACATCTTTCTACCTCTCTGAACACTTCAGGTTGGGCGCCTCTATGATTTTAGGAACCTCACTTGAATTTTACACTTTTGGGGGTTAGATGCTTAAATTCATCTAAGATCTGGGGCTTGTGTCTTGCTTCCCCTTCTCTGAAATTACTGGAAAGTGCTCTTTCCTTCTTGACCTCACTGGCAAGAAAGGGTCTTTTGTGAACCTACATGTTGTGACAAGTTTTTTAAAATACAAATATTGTGGGCTCTTCCTTCAACTCATCAGCAGTTATTTTCCAAAGAAAATACATTCACTTCTTGTAGAAATAATAGTTTTTGTTTGCTTGTGTTTGTACATTTGACTTAGATGATGCAAAAGGTTGCAGACAGACTGTAGACATTGCTGCAGCTCCAGGAGGCCTTGTGACCCTGGTCATGCCTCATTCTATCTGAAACAGAAGTTTGGCTGCTCCGTGGCATTGGTTTTTCCGGAGTAAGGGTGAGGTTTGATGATTAACAATGTGCCTTCCCAGGAAGGCTTACCTTTGCTTAGTAAATATTTTATTTCCTATGTCAAGAAAACAAAGCCACAGTTTTACCTGCCCTCAAAAGCTCAGGATAGAAGAATATACATGAAAGCGTAGTTGGGTTATAAAGCTTTCTTATTAGTGTGTGCAGTTACAATCTGCAGCACAGATGGATTAACAGAATTGCTAATACCAGACTGAATTCGAGTCCTAACGCTGTCTGAGATGGTAACCGGGCGCTCCTGGGGATAGCACTGAAGCAATCAACTGAAAGGCACAGGTTCCAAAGAAGCTCTGAATTACTTTCCCATTTCTCCCAAGAGACAAAAGATTAGAAAGAGAAGAGCTGAATTGACAGTTAATAACATATAATGAGTTGGAAGTTTGAAGTTTATGATGATTCATAATTATTGTAAGAAACCAGTTTGTCGATTCAAGAATCCAAGACAGGCTTGTTTCCCTGTGTGCTGCCTATTGCTGCTCACTGTCCTCCTGAGGTCTTGTGTATCATCTTTCAGCAGGGCTTCATCTTTGGAGATACTTTTTCTTTCCTACAGCGTGTCTGTCAAGTAAGCAAAAGGTTTGGCTTGGTTTTCTGTTCCTTCTCCTAAAATAAAATAAAATAAAAAGAATAGAAAGAAAGAAAAGAGGAAAAAAAGGAGGCAACTCAGATTGTCAGAGATATTTCTGGTAACAGCATTTCTCTCTCACAGATTTGTTGAGCCAGTAGCTGACAAGGTGTGTTAAAGCAAGTTCTTATAAAAATGCTGCCCTAAGAAAAATGACTGATTATCTGCTTCTCTGCAGAAGGCAGACATCCTATTTTTATGGCTTCTGAGTGCGTCAGAAGTTCTGAAATGTGAACCTCTTGTAGCCTTGACAGTCTTGAGAAGAGAGCAAAGGAGATGGAGGTAAAGGACCTGAGGGGAGGGCAGGGAAAGGAGGAGGAGGAGGAGGAGGGCTGGTTCTCAGAGAAGGGCAGAAGCAGAGTGGATCAGGCTGTCTGAGAAACTGATGTTTGGGAATGCATGAAAATAAGCTCCTAAATGACTTTTTTAATAGCTTCCACACTTAGCAACTCCTCCTCCCCAGATGAAAACAGTGATAATTTCCTCACTAGTTTTATACAGCAGTTCTATGAAGATGTCAGAAATTCTGGGTCTTTCTTTGAGGCTCCTCTTGTGTTATTTCAACTTGTCAGCTATGGTTTCTCTCCCAAAGATACTCTCACCTCCTTATTTCAAGAGGATGGTTCATTATCCCCCGTTTACAAAGTAGGAATGGAGACATGCCGAGAGGTAGTGATTTTATTAAAGGTGACCCAGACAGTATGTGACAGAGCCAGGAGCAGAAGTCACATCTTTAGGATCACGAGCCTGTTCCTTAATCATAAGGGTATCTTTCCTCCTGCATTTTTACTGCTTGAAATGGGCTGAGAAATCCTTTATGCATGTGGATTTGTTTAATGGTATTACAAGCTTAACACCAGTCATCTGGCTGGAATTTTCACTAGCAAATCATATCACTCCGTATTTATTTAATATGAGATAACCTTTCATTTTCCTGCTGGCAAATATTTTATTTCAGAGATACTAAGCTGACTAAACTTACAACTTGCATGAGTGATATGGAATTGGAAGTTAAACAGCAGACTGTTTGTTATATTTAGAATCGGAGAGCAAGCGGGATTCCAGTTCAGAATTAAAAATAAAAAAATCAACAGCTTGTCAGCATTAAAGTGAAGGAAGCCTGAGTTGGGAAATGCATAACGCAGCTTAAAGAATCTGTGCACCGACTTATTTTCTTGCACACCCATGTGATTTATCTGCATGCTATCAATTGGGCTTCCAAGCAGGGATTTCCTCAGCCCTGTATTGTGCAGAGCAAGGCAGGTCCTGAAACGAGTTGAGAGCTCCTTCAGTTTTCCTGGGCTTTTCTTTTTCGCTCCAGTAACTGGCAGATTCTGGATTGTTATGAGCAGGGTGTTTCTCATCCTGCCAGGCCTTTTCCTAGAGCCCATGCCAATTTGACCTCACACTGGGGTACGCTGGTCTTTTAAGGCTGAATATGCAATGGGAATGCATTTGGGAGTGAGGATGAGGTTGTGATGACTAGCAGATCTGGCACCTTCCTGTGACATGGGGAAGTCAAAATGAAAATCAAACCTGGAATCACCTGCGTGGCAATGCAAAGCACTTCCACTAGTCTGGCAAGACAGAAAATTGCAGGACACATCTTGAAAGGAGGCACAGCTCCATTAAAGCCAATATTACCTGAGATCAGGAGCTGCTTTTCTAGACAACACTGGTTCATTCTTTTCTGGGGGTTCAGGCACTTTCTAAAAGCACCTTAATAAATAAGGTCTTTGAGTGTTTCACTGAGGTAACACTGAAAGTCACTGAAATAACCTATTTTTCTCCCTTGTGTGGCAATCCACCCACTTGCCTATGCATTATTTAACAGTGGTCACCTAAGAATGGCAAGAAAGTCACATCTCATGTCTCCTTTGAGATGTCACTGGAATAGTGTTCTGTTACAGCATATAGTATCCATAATGGCTTGAGAGATACGTTCTCCATATCCAGTGTCCATTTTAAACAGGGAAGGAGAGCAATGGTAACGTGATCACACTCCCCATACGCTGGTTGGGACTCGGGATACATCTGGGCTACTTCTGTTGAAAGAAAAGCCTTGAATCTGACACAATGATTTGCTTCCAAATTTGTTTTTTCTATCACAGAAAGAATTGATGCTTTAAAACTGGATTTCAGCTGCTGCGTGGCATCCGTTTGCAGCAAGCGAGCTATGAAGTCCACCAGCTTGTTGAGGTAAGCAGAGCACAGGCATCCTGAAGAGAAGAAATATGGAAATCTGGGCCCTGCATCTATCTAGAAATACATTTGAGATGCCTTCATCCAAAGCAGGGTTCTCCCCCACCCCTCTGTATCAGGCAGAAGCAAGGCGATGGGGGGGAGCTGCAGGATCCTTGTAATGCCAGTGAGGTCGAATGAGGTGCTGAGCACTTCGGTGCTCCTTGGCATAATGGCCTTTGGCTGGGCATCTCTTATGGTTAGAAAGCCCCCAGTAGGATGGCTTTTCCAGCCTTGCAATAGGATTTTCCTCCCATCTATTTCTCTGTCCAAATCAAGTAAATCCTATGATTATTCTCCAGTCTTTTCCTGTCACTCCTCACAAGTCTTCTCACCTGATTGTTGTCTAGCACTGCATAGCCCAGCTTACCCTCCCACAGAAGAAAGTGTGTAAATCTCCAGGAACAGTATGTTTGGGTTTTTTTGTGCAGTGTTTGGATACAGTCTCTGATTATTTTTAAAACTCATTCATATTTTAAAGTGATTTGTTTGAATGTTTCATGAATTTTGCTTGCACTTTAGTTAACTGTTTCCATACTTAGCAGTCCCTATCAGGCTGTTTGTTTCCTTTGTATTCAGTCCCGAAGTCAAAGGAATTGACTTCTGCGCTGCTCTGCGTGGGTCTATGCCACCAAATTACCACAAAGTCTTATAAAACTCAATTTCAGTGGCATTTGTAGAAAACAAAGTTATCATAATATAACTGGAGCATCTTTGTGTTTATATTTGAAGGATTGTTCTTAGGAGATTTCTTTATTTCTTGAGTGGTTTTGCATTATCCACCCTACTCCACTTTTGTCTATACCAGATAAAATCTGATTTATCTAGAGAAAACTATGAATTCCACAGGTAGATTTGACTCCTGAGCTTAAAAAAAAGAAATAAACTGTGGGAAAATGCAATTGAATATACATGAGAACAAACCTACCTACAGTGTGCTCCAAATTGGGAGGGATATAGCAAGAAATGATGTAGTAAAAAGACTTGGGCTTGGTTGTTTTAATAAAATTATCTTTGATCTGCAATGGGATATAAGAGGAAGAAAGGCTGGCAAGGTTTGGGGCTGTATTCATTGGCACGTGTCCTGGAACAAATAAACCATAGGCTGGGTCTTGCTTTAACTCCTTGGGGGTTTAATGCCATCTGTTTTTTTTCCCCAGATTAGCTGCCCTCAATCTTTCCTGGTGGTGTCTTGGGGCCCTGATACCTCTGCATGTATTCTCCTGGACTTCTGGTTGGGATATCATGTGAAGGTGTCAGTGACCTGAAAAATACTGAAAACAGGGAAATAAAGTGGCCTGGAAGGACTTCTGTGTAGAGGTAAATATAAGGCATTCTGATAAATATTTCCTGCTTAGCAGGATACCAGCTAAGTAGCAAAATAATGCAAAATAATGTAATTGATGTATATAGAAGGAAACCAAGGATTCAGTCACACAACACAAGCTATGATATAATTAGGAGCAGGAGAATGAAGATAGAAATAAAAAAACTAATTTGAATACTAGGGAAAATATTCTGGACTGCCTTCAGCCTTTCAAATAACCAAGCAAGTGAGCGTGGGGGGGTGGAGGGGGTGTTCTTGAGAATTGATCCTATGGGTATTCATTAAAGAACCAATAAACCTGTGATGGACAGCAATCTTATCTCTCCTGCAGGGATTGCCCAAATGACCTGTGTGCTATTTTTTTGTCTCTACTACCTCTGACTTACGCAGACAAAAGAGCAAAAGCAGTAGCAATGTCTCCACGGCAGCTGTTGGTGAAACATCAGCCAGCCCTGCAGATGCCAAATGGAAAAGGTCAGAGAAAAGAGTCCAACCCCCCTGCCAAAGCAGGATCATTTATGGCACATCACACAGGAACACAACCAGGTGGGTCTTGAAAGTCTCCAGAGCAGGAGACTCCACAACCTCTCTGGGCAGCCTGTTCCAGGCTCCATCACCCTCACAGTGAAGAAGTTCTTCCTCATATTGAGGTGGAACTTTCTACGTTCAAGTTTATACCCACTGTTCCTTGTCCTATTGCTGGGCACTACAGAAAAGAGATTGGCCCCTTCCATTTGACACCC
>JANHFX010020019.1:133972-150856 GCA_027560015.1 Chloroceryle amazona
AATGAGGTCCCCTCTCAGCCTTCTCCTCTCAAGACCAAACAGCCCCAGTTCCCTCAGTCTTTCTTCACAGGGGAGATATAGGAGACCTTTGTTCACTCTTAGTCATGCTGCTGCTGACCAGCATTGCCAAGAGAGGATTCCCAGGGTTGGGGGGGTGGGGTCAGGTTGACGAGGGTGTCCCCAAGCCAAGGGCCCTGTCACATCCCCCAGGCCCTCACCCCTGCTGATTTAACAGGCAAAAGATGGAAAACCTGGTGGAGTTGAGAGAAACTTTTTTTACTGCGAACAAACAAAACTGAACGTGGAAAGTTTCTGGTCAGAAGGGCAATGGTGGGTGCCCCAGGCAGGGCTGCCATGGCTGCCGGTCCATGCCTGAGGCGCAGCGACATGCTGCAGACCCAGCGTGGTGCCGAGGGGACACAGTGCCTCCTCCCACAGAGCCATGTTCTGCTCTGAGTTGTATTTTAACTGCTGGCGGGGGTGAATTTCTCTGGTTTGGTCTTAACAAGCACAGTCAGAACTGCCACAAAAAGCTTTCTGGGAGCAGGCAGGTGCTTCCCGCCAAAACCCGCCTCCCGCCATTTTGGCAGAGTCTGTCCACACTGCCGACAGGGCGTGAAACACAAAGGGAAGGTGAGTGATGGTTTTGTCTGCACAAAGCATCCTTTTTTTCTCAAGCCTTGTAATTTGTATTTATTTATTTACTTTATTTTTTTTTAAGTGATAATGGCTGTTTGGGATGTTGTATTATTACCACAAAACTGACCCAACTCATGAAAAGCTGGCACGGGAGAAAAGCTCACGGGAGAAAATGGTGTTCAGCAAATGGCTCTGGGTGTTCACTGAAGGTAAAGGGGATGCTGCCCTTCCCCTGTTTCAGCTCTTTTTGCTGAGTGGGTGCAGAGGCTCTGGATCCCCATGTCCCTCTGGGGCTGGCCATCTGCCTCTGCCTTTCCTAGCAGTGGGTGCTTCTCCCCAGACCAGGGGATTTGCTTGAGTTTATATTCCTTCTAGGATTTGATGAGAGCAATGTTGGAAGTGAAGAGCTATTTTACAGGCTTGCATACAAAAGGTATCCACAGATATCCATGTTCATAGATTTGAGGGAGTCACGCTGAGAGGAGTGAAGATTAAAGGTGTTTTCTGAGTGTGTTACAATAAATCCAACAAATATATTCCCCAGCGTTACGTTAGGTAAAAATCAACAGCTAAAGCAGTCATTGTATCAACTGCCGGTTGATAGGCACTTTGGGCTGCAGCATTCCCAGTATCATTGTAAAGGAAAATAACTTTTAGCCAGAAACAGCAGCCAGAGGTGGGTGCTCTGATTCCCCATCTGTCTGTCGTGTGGTCATTTCTCTCTGCAAACACAGAAGGCTGCAGGAAAGTAAATAAGCCATGGAGTTTCTGAAATGAGTCCATGCTTTCCTTTCCTGTTCAAGACTGGTTTGCACAAATCTGTGTGATTTAATCTAATTTTAACAATATGTAAAGGAATTTAGTATGTAATGCTCACCATCAACTGTTTGGAAATGCACAGAAAATCACAGCTGTTGGTTTACTGCTTGTTTAATGGTGTAGCTGTTCCCCCTATTTTGTCCCTTTTTTTTTTTTTACAGTCTATTTACTGTATCTTTACTAGATGGAGCAGGTAACTTAAAAGTTGTACTCTTTTCTTGTACCACAGCTCCCATGAAGTGGGTGAGTAACCCCAAAATGCCACTACTAATGCAACACTTTCTTTTTTCCCCTGCACAATTTTCTTCCGAGAGATGGACATCTACTGGTATCACTTTCCCTTGTAATCACATTGGCAAGCATTTGAAGGTGTGATGGGAAAGCTTTTAAACATGTGAATGCTCTGACTGACTGTGAGTATCAGTAGTAGAAGTGCTTTTGAGGTCATGCAGTGATAGATCAGCAGGAGTACAAGGTAACTTTTCTGACCAGGCAGAAACTAATTAATGCTACTTGTACAATGAGAAATTACTTTTCTCAGCATCTGATAGGAATCAACCCAGAATGTGAAATCAAAGAATACTGGGAATTTGCCAAGCAAGTGAAGATCACACTCTCTACAGATATTTTGCAACAGAAAAGGAAAAAAAAAAAAGATTTCATTTCTGGGCTAAATGACCTTTATAGGTTATTCATCTAACTCTCATCAGAGCGGGTGCTCTAGGTTTCCTCTCTTGATATTCCTCAGAGGAAATTTGCTTTGTTTTTCTCTACCTGATTGCTATATTCCTTTAGAGGATATTTATTGTTGAGCCACGGCCTCTGTTATTTCCTTTGCTGCCTGAGCTTAGTCAGAACTCTGTGCCTCGGACACGCAATAAAGCCTGGTAGCAGAGGAAATAACAGTGCAGTTAACCTCCTTAACATTGATAATAAATAAGTGCTAATAAGATATGTACCAGGGTAGCAATTGCCCTGACATAATGAAACGCACTAGTTTAAATAAGTGGTAGCTGGTGTCATCGTGCTTTTCAGTAAGGAACCTATGCAGGCACTGTGTTTTCTGGGTAATTTATGTGTCACATTTTCTAGGCAGCTCAGCTGCTGTTAAGACATTTAGTCCAAGTGGCCCAGTTTTCATAAATTCTTGACACCCAGCAGAACCCTTTGTTTTTACAGGTGCCTATCTCGGATCCGAGCCATTTCTTTAAAAATATTACCCCAGCTGGGGGTGCTGAGCATTCTCGGAAATCTGGTCTCTGTCCCGTCCCTCTTTGTTTTAACTGCATTTCACCAGATTAAAGCCAGCTCGATGGAGAATTTTGCTCTTCAGTTGCTACCGTGCCTCTTGATGGAACATGGTATCTCTGCTATCAATTTACAGCCCTGCAGATCAAATAGCTCTCTCATCTCACCCTCCTGACAAGCTATCGTGACAACTCTGAGGTGAATATGCACACTCTGGAACTGGAGAGGAGGTTTGCTTTCTGGGAAAGCAATTCTTCAGAGTGGCTTAGTGATGTGTTTTGAAGGACAGAGCAAGGTTCTCTTTGCAGCAGGTCTGACCCAGGCAAATGCAAAATGTACCCCCCCCCTCCCCGAGGTCTTACAGCTTAGATCAACTCCTCTGCTGTAATTGAATTTCAATATCCACCAAAAAAAAAGAATAACTGGTAGTACTGAATAACCAGGAGATATTTATAAGTACCAATATTAATTAGCAAGCCATAGTTTATAAAAGCCACATGAGGATATGATTTGTGAATCGTAACTAAGTCTGAGTGATTGTGCTAATTTATTATGGTTTGGAAACAGAAATGTAAATTTGTAAGCCTCGTGCTTCCTTATTACGATGATTATTTTTTTTTACTCTGCAGTTCCTCTGACACTTATTGTGTTACTAAAGACAAAGAATAATAATACCAGAAAATGCTTGTGTTTTATCACTGTAATATTGCTGGCAAATTGAGACAGCATGGTGGCAAAATCATAGAGGAAGTTTTCTCTGAAGTGCCCACGTCTTTGGTTTATGGAGCTTGTCAGATTTTCGTCATTGCTTGGTTGCAAAAAAAAAACCCAAACATCTGTTCCTGCTTTTGAGAAATATTTGTAGCAGTTTTACAGCAGGATTTAATTACTGCCAGTGAATGGTGGTTGGGTGCCATACAGTACCAAAAGATTTTTATCTATACTCCTCTATATCTATGAAGTGTAAATGACGAATAGGAACAGTGTTTAGCTGTGACTTTAGTCACAAAGGCTACTCGCTGAAGAACTATGTGGTGAGAGATTTCAAACGATGGGCAATGCTCGAAGGGTTTGGTTTCAGAGCTGCTCACACAGTGATGTGATTTGTTTCTTCTTGAGCACCGGATCAGAATGCAGCTCACTAAATCCTAGAACTGTGTTGGCCACAGGAGAACCTCGAATATGAACCTTGAGCGAATCTGAGACACTGGGAACCTTCTGAGCAGCTGCAGTCAGTGTTGCTTATTCTCTGAATGCTTTTGATGGAGCTTTGTTTTAATACATCATTTTGTTAGGTTTTAGTCACCCATCTGCTGTCTGGGAAACACCTTCTTTGGCATTTATATTATTGTGACAATACAATCTGATTTTTATACTGTCCAGAAAGGGGGTGCACCTCCTTCATCTGGAGTATCGATGCAGAAATGTGGCTGATGGCATTTGATGATAACAATTTCCCTGATAATTAGAGAGAATCGCAATACCCGAGGCAGCAGTAACACCAGTTTTGGCTCCCCCCACTTTTCTTCAAAAGTGTATCCCATCCTGATTTTTGAAAGCCTGCTTTCTTCCTGTTTTACTAGGAAAAAAATAAGCCTTTTCCTCCATCTGATGACTTCCCTCAACTGAGTTGTCTGTGAATTTTCTGAACTCTTCATCCTTGTCAGCTTTACTAGCTCAAGAGAGAGAGAACTGAGAGCAGG
Source organism: Chloroceryle amazona (assembly GCA_027560015.1). Lineage (NCBI taxonomy): Eukaryota > Metazoa > Chordata > Aves > Coraciiformes > Cerylidae > Chloroceryle > Chloroceryle amazona. The sequence continues at coordinate 138,382 of JANHFX010020019.1, forward strand.
TCCTGCTTGCTTGTAGATGGTGTGCACATTCAGCTGAATAGCAAAGAGGGTGGCTTCACAGGCAGTGAGCCAGGGGTTGTCACAGATGAAGCTCCAGTCTGGCCAGGGCAATCATTCTACCGTGGCTCCCTGCTCTGCTCACACCCTTTTCATGCAGTATTTGCATGAGAAGGAAAGAGCCCAGCTCGGCTGGTAGGGGCAGGCCTGGGAATTTGTGGAGAAACCCTTCAGTGCTTATGTATGGGACATTATATATGGAAATTATGATGTTATTATAGCTTATAAGAAGCATTTATATTAGGGTGGCACCCACATGCATCTGCTCCACATTTATGTATGCAAATCAGTGACAAAGCATTTGCAGTTGGCAATTTTTTCTTTAATCTGAGTCCTCGTTCAGTTCCTGCAATGATCTAGTTGTGGCAAAGGTTCAGACCATACTGTTTGAAAGCAGTTTCGAGCTCCTTCGATGTCTTTTAGCAATACTGACATGCCTGCACAGGCAAGCAGGCATAGCCTGGACTCTATACCACCAAAAAATGCATTTGCCAGTTTATCTTGTGCACGGTTTGGGACTGAAATGACCTATAGCCCTAGGGAGATCTTACGTTGTGTTTTACAGGGCTTTTCTCAGCAGAAAAACATAGAACCCCAGCAGACACTGTTACGCTGGCAAAAGCTTCACGTCGATTTTTATTTTCCTTCAAAATTCTTGGAATTCAAAAACCAGTCATCCTGCCCTTTGCTTTTGGCTGCTAATTCTTTGCAGAAGGTCCGGTGATGGATTGGTTTGTCTAGGTGTTTGTTACACACTGGCAGGCAATAGCGTGTGCAAGGGTAACACTCTGACTTTCAGAGGGACTGAGAAATCCTCCGTCAGCTTTCTCCTGAGCCCTGGGAACTCGTTTCACATGTCATTCATTAGACAAAGTAGCCGATCTGAAAACAGCATGCAAAACGCTCCCGATGACTCTGATGCAAAAGTTTTGCAGCCCCTTCCCCCACCCCGAGGAGCGCTGATAACTTAGCTTTTAGACCTCAAAAAAAAAAGCTGGGTTTTGGGGGTTTGGGGTTTTTTTTGAGGGTCCTGTTTACAACGGCTGGAAAAATGAATGTAGGGTGGTGTTTGTGAAGAGACAACACGTGTTTTGTTAGGGTGATGTGGCAGCTCTGCCCCCTCACCTGTAATCTCTGCAGCTTACCGGCTCCTGCTACACTCACAGCACTGACAATGCTCTGTTCATAGCGTAGTGGCCTGGGGCAGATTCATAACAACTCACTTTTCTGCTCAGGGTGTATAATTTCAGTGCTTTGACACAGGCAGAATGTATAATAGCAAAGGATGACAGCTTTGCCCTCTCTCAAATGAGTGACAATTCTCGCATTCTCTCTCTCTGTCGGGCCCATTGCTATCGTTTCTAATGTGATTTCCAACCTCACAGATGTCTATTTGCAAAGTTAAATGAGATATTTCCTTGTATGGATGTAGGTGACTGAGGAGGAGGCTTACGAAGACAGTGTTCGGCGTAAACACCCTGAATTCAGACAGTTACACAAAAATGTGAGGCACTGACAATCTACAAAGTTGACCGGAAATTTTCTTGACTTTTCCCACTCAGGGAAAACTTCACTGAGGAAATTCCTAGTTTCTGTAGTAAGAAGAGACCGTCTTTAATGTGTAGTTAGCATCGCGCTGATGTAGGTCAGGGCACCCGAACAAGCAATTTTGGCCTCAAGATTAGCACTTCAGTTTGAGTGATACTGCACCTGAAAAGATTTGTATGTGGGGGAAGGTACTGGAAACATATTCAAATGCAAAGAGTTCAAAGACTAAGTGACTGAGAAACTAAATTATTCCTCTGGCAATATCTTCTAATGACTTAATTAGCTTCTCTATTTAAAAATAAGCATTTTAGCTCCAGCCTGAATTAACTGAATTGCTAATTTCTAGCTGTTGCATTTCTCTATAGCTTTTTTTCCCCCCTACTGTTATTGCCACTGTATCTTTTTGCCCTTAGGTGCAAGCTTGAGTATGTCCATGCACTCTCCAAACTCATACCTGTTTGAAGTGTAGACAAACAGTGTCTACACCAGTCTCGGTAAGCAAAAAAAGGCAGGTAGGGATCCAGGTGCAGAGAGGTTGGTGACAGCACAAGCATAGCTGAAAAAACCTGGAGCCAAACCAAGCTCCACGATCTCACCCTTATTGCTCTAGGCCTTGCTTTTGCCTGATTCATTTTGGTCTGTTCCTGACAGAGCAGTCTTTTTACAGATGAGATTATCCTCTCTGAAAGCCGGCACAGGAAAGGACTCCTTTCAGTAGCCGTAACAACACGGGTTTAGGAGAATGCCGGCAGTAACAGATTTTATTCTTCCTTCTCTAAAAAGACCAAACTCTCCCATTGGATCTTATTAGCTATTTTTACCTGAGTAATTGTTGTGTGAGCAGCTCGTGATTGAAATGGACTAATCCCCAGTTACAGGAAATGTGAATGAAATAGAAATATCTGGAGATGTAGCCAAGTGATCCTTGTGTGTGTGGTAAAAAGGATTGGAGTGCGGAAGAAAGTAATTTTTGCTTTAAAAGTAAAGCCACCACACTGAATTCCTTGCCTCTCCTTTTTATTTCCTTCCACCATCACCTTCTCTGCTTTTTACAGGTCTTTTTCCTCCCTTTTCTTGCCAGGTTCTTCCAAGGATGCGGAAGCTGAATGGTGATTTGGCCAAAAGCTTTTGATTCCAAGCTGGTGGAAAGTAATTCCCCAAATTCCTAAATACAGTAAGTATTTCCTCTTCCGATTAGAACAATACCCACCAAAACAAACTAGCCAAGGATCTCAGGTCACCTTAGTCCCACCCAAAGCTTCTGTCTTCTCCAACAGACTGAAAGAAAGAGATTTAAAAGTATGGTAAGTGAGCTTTTACCCCTTTGGTCCCTCAAGTTAATCAAATCCTCTTAAGATTCTTGAGGTTTGTTTGGTTTTTTTTGTGCCTTTGAACCGATTTTCATAGAGCAAACAATCTAAAGTTCTTGAGCCAAGTGACAGATTACTTTAGCAGATGTCTGTAGTACTCAACATCCTCATCCTGCACTTGCAAGAACTAGAGATATTGGTAAAAATGCCTCCCTGGTTCTGCGATACAAGATGGCACTTGTATCAATCAAGGAAGCACTTAACCAACAGAAGATAATGCTGTAGCTGAAGGATTTCCCCCCTGCAATTCTTGCTGCAGAAAAAAAAAAAGTACATTAAGATAAATATTCCGGTGTCAGGTGCACACAAGGAGACCTCTTTGCTGAACAATGTTCCCCTGTTACCGCAGTGTAAATCTGGCGTGCTTCGTGTGGTGGCACAGACAAACAGTTCCAGCTTTTTGCTCATTTATCACCTCAAAAACTCTGATTTGAAGTTAAGACAATGAAATTCCAAGCTACCGATTTGCATGAGTCCAGGTATAACAGAAATAATTTGGTGTTTGACCTCTGTGTGAACTTGAAGGAGAGAAAGGGAGGAAGAGGAGAAATGTGCATGTGAGAGAGGTGGTTGAGGGAGGAGATGACCATGTAAATGGAGCAACCTTGCTTGGTCATCACAAGACAACAGATTCTCCAGGGTCCAAAGGATTACTGTGTTGACAACGGTCCAATAAAGGGGAAGGCTGAGCTACTTATAGTGTCATCATAGCTGTAATTCTCAAGCCATAATAAAACCTCAGTTATGTTATTAATTCAGCTGTTCTGGTTGCTGTAGAGATGATATTCGAATACTGCCATTAATTCATCTTTTTACCCACTAATATATTATTTTCTGCAGGGATTCATTGTTTTAACCCTCAAAATGAATTAGCCTGTGGCATATTTCAAAAGGTTTCCGCCCAATTAAATCAGTCCAAGGACATCCACATTGCATTGGAGCTACTAGCATTACATTAGCAAAGATAAAAACCCCAGTCAAGAGGGTTGGATATCTTTAATAGGACTTTATCACCGAGACTTGAAGTTATATATATGAGAAGCAAAATGTGCTTGGCTATTCCCACAGAGATCATGCACACAAAAATTGCCTTAAAATGCACAACCTCTAACAGCAGAATTTGTCACACTCCTTGCTCATTAGTTTAGACCAGAAAATGACTTTTGAATAAATGCTGATTTGCCACAGAAAATATATAAAGCAGTAACGTGTAACTGAAAATGATCATCAAACTCCCACGCTGCTGGGACACTTGTGGGTGATGAAGGGTTTTTAGCTAAAAAGAAAATGAGCATGCACAGTGCTAATAGAGAGAATGGGGGAAAGCAAAGTGGAGTGAACGCGATAGCAGAACTAGCTGAGCAGGAACTAAGCAGCTTTGGTGGACCTGAGCTTGTCTGAGGTCGTGGCACCGTGTTCTGCAGAATATAGCACCTATATTGTTCACGCTTCTGCATTATCTACCGTATCCAGGCTTCCTGCTACTCTGGATTACGGAGAGTTGTCTGTGTACAGCTCTTTCCACTTAATTTTTCTGTTCCCTGAACAGCAGGCTAGAGAAGATAGCAGATAGAAAGAGCTATCCCAGATCAGACCCTCTTCTTTTCTCCCCTGCACCCTGAGGGGAGTAAGCACAACTGTGTATTTAATTTTTGATGCTTATTACTTGCAGAAACTGGGATGAGAGGAGGTGTGAGCTTTGTGTACCCACACCGCTGAAGTGTCTGTCCTCAAATTCTTAGGACACCCATCTCTCAGGCTCCTACAGCTCAAGCATTTACTACTAGTGCTTACCACTGCCTATTCTTACCGGCACAGTTTGTTCCAGAAGTAAAGAAGAAACATTTCAGAATATAATTTCTTTTCACAAGTGTGTTTTTATGACGCTGCCATTTACAAGGATCTGACACCACTAAGATGCAGAATTCACTGGTGTCAGAAAACAACAACGCAGAACATAAAGACAGGACAGATTTTTATTAGGTATTATACCACGCTAGGGAAGGCATTTAAAACACAAATAGACAACATATAGCACATGTACTATTAAGGTTTTACAGGGCATTATTCCACTCAAGGGATGCTTGTGGTGTGAAAAGACAGAAAAACAACACAGGACACAGAGAGCAAGACAGATCTTTATAGGGAATTATCCCACACTGGGGAGGCTGCTGTTGTGAGCAGAGGAAAGAAAAACAAGGCAGGAGATAAAGATGAGAGATTTTACTGGCTCTAACATTTGTCTTTGTGCGATTTAGAGCAAAGCCAGCAGCACTGGATGAAGAGTACACACTGAAAAGCTTGTCCTAAGATCGCACCCTATTTTCCTTTTTGCTAATTGCAAAGGTTGAACTTGGCAGTTTTTTCTGCCACAGCAGTTGTTCCATGGATATTTTTTGTCTCAGTCTACAGGATAAAATGGCCAGTGAGGTGCTAGTGAATGTACTGATAACAGTTCTTTTCAAAGCGAGGTTTTTCAAACACTGAGAAATACAGATGTACAAAACATAAAGACTGGTGGGATTTTGCTGAAAAAGGGAGTTCAGGGAGAACAAAAAATAGTTAGTGAGCTAGGGTCAAAACAGGCAAATGGTTTCAGAAACAAGAAAGCACAGTTTCAAAATGCCACTTTTGTTGCTAATTTGGACATGAAGAAGAAAGCGCGTTCTCTTAAATGTCTTTAAATCAATATTTTATTTCCAGCTTGACACAAAATATCTTGATCTTTTATTTTGTCTCTGAGAACCTCATAAACTGCCATTTTCATTCTGAGTCATTCTGAATTAATTATTTTCACAGCTCTTTCAGACACCAGTTGTAATCGTGCAATTCTTTGAGCACAGCCACTAGCAAAGCCTCCTTAATTCCTTATGGAGCATGATCATAGTTTCCCGCACAAGGATCTTACGTTGCTCTTCTTTCGATATCTGAGAAACACGAATCCTTCCTATGGCTGGGCATTTATAAAGCTTTTGTGCATTCCCAGAGGTCTGACAAGGAGATAACGTGGCCCCTCTCTGAATCAGGTCTCGTGATATCCTTCTTTGCTCAGCTGGACAGAAATCTGCAGGAAATGCTGAGACCTGTTTCTGTTATAACAAATGTAGTTGAAGTGAGGTGACTCTCATAAAAGCTACCAAAATATTGATTATAATATGTTCTGATATTCTAAGAAAGAAGGTGATGTAAACTGCTTCACGCAATATAGATGACAATGTGAATGCTTTAATAGGCTTTCCAGGCCATTCTGTAGCATTTAATAGGCTACAGTGTCCTTGCGAGTCTATAATTGAAAAACCCCAATGAAACAACAGGACCGTGCCCAAACAATCCAACCACATAAAAAGTAGAGCTCAGTTTCTCCTATTAAATTCTGTGGTCTCACAAATAACTGGTTTGGTGCAATGTTATGGCTGATAAAGTCCAGGAAGCTTTTCCAAAGCAGGGGTGATTGCAGAAACAAGAGGTTTCTGAAAAAGAGGAAGGAAAAAAAAATCAAGTACTTGAAAGTCCCATGGATAGGAAGAGTTGACAATTAAAGTAAGAACAAAACAAAAGGAGGAGATACAGAAGGTGACTTGTTCAAAGAAGCTGGACCAAGCCCTCAACAGTTAAGAGAACAGGATAAAGAAATATGAAGGAGGGTGGAAATGAGAAGGAAACTCAGAATGTGGAAAATATCCATTGGGTGGGGAAAGAACAATTGCTGAGATTTATGTGCTTTGGCCGACACAAGCACACCGGTACGTAGCCACTGCTTTCTAAGAGTCCTGTGATTCAGTAATGCCTTCGGTTTTTCTTGACTTTTGAGGGGAAATAGCCTCAAACCCTCACAACTGCACCTTGAACAGTGTGGCAGACCAAGGGGAATTGGAATATACTTGATATAGAAATAAGCCAAAAACTGTATTTCAGTGGTTTTTTATCAAGTGTTTAAATGTTTCTGATCAAGAAGGGTTCTGTTCAGGGCACATTCATGTGCAGACATATCATTTGTTCTTCTCTAAATGGATCTTGGTTGCCTCTAGGTGGTTCTCTTTTCTTTTCCTTTCTTTTCTTCCCATTTTTCCTTCTTTTTCCCCCACTGTGATCCATGCATACATTCCAGGAAGACATATAAGCTCTCCTCCTTCACACAGAACAGAACAACTTCCTAAAGGTGGCTAGTTGTGAGATGTTATCAGTCAAGAGAAGAGGCCATTGTCCTAGCTAATAAAATCAGGGGAAACAAGGAGCTGCATCTTGCATTATACCTTGTAGGTGGCACAACTGAAGCTTTGTCAGGGTTTTTCTGGGGTCAGAGTCCAAGGGATTGCAACTGACAAAGAGAAGCCTTCCTTAGCCATGCCTGGCACTGCTCAGGGCCTGGGTGAGGACAATTAGAGCAGTCCCACCTGACTTGGAGCTGCTGCTGGGCAGCCCCTGCTTCTGACACTTGTAAACCCAAACTGCCAAGTGCTTCAGCTTGGATTCTGGAGTGATACTACATAAACTGATTGCAGAGCTTTCTCCAAACTGTTCTGCTACTGACTTCCAAGTGTCAATAGAGATTTGTTGAATTTGGCAACCAACTAACTCCAGTCTTTTTTGTGGATGCCTTGTCTGCAGTGGGACTACTCCCAAAAGCACCTGCATTAATGCTCTCGTGGTTGTGCTCTGTGAATTAAGTTTGCCCACGGGACTGCCAGGGGTATCTGGCAGCCTTGTTTGCCTTCATCAATGTGCTATCACCTCCAGACAGAGCAAGGGGCTGTCAGCAACCTCTGGGGACAGCTGGAGGCAAGGAGGAGAAAGACACTGGAAAAGTTGCAGTACTGAAACTTCCCTACAGTTTTCTTCTGCTGTTGCATAAAAGTGCTTTATGGTGGAAGGTGTGTTTGTTAGTGACAGTGAGATGTGTACAAAAGCTTTTGCCACTGCTTGCTCATATCTTCTGTTGGTGCACAGCTTGTTCATTCAGCAATCGATATTACTGCTGTGCTCAAATCCAGGCTCTTTGTACTTAACACAGCTAGATTAAGACTGAAACCTATTAGGCATAGCCCTAAAAAGACTGAAAGTCATGGACTTAACAACCTTATTTTACCCAAAATGATTCTTTGTGATTATGAAAAAATAGTTCTGACCCAAAACACAATGTGACCGAAGGATGCCTGATCTGCGGCAGACGCAGTCCAAGTTTTGTCTCTCTCACTGCTGGTGGAAGAGAAGGGAAAGAACTCATTTAATACCTGATTTCTCTAGTTATACCTTTCACTCTGTGGCTTACTGGGTGTTTGCATGTTCTCTTACTGGTGATTCTGATAATTTTTCTACTCTGACAGGAAAGCGTTTTTTTTGCATTTTTTATTTTCCCAATTTATTTCCTTTTTATTTCTGCTTTCTGGTGAGCTCACAAGTAAACCTCTTTAACTAGAAAATAAACACCTGAAAGTAATCTGTGTGCAAGGAGGAATTGGAGCAGGCTGTGTGTACTCCCCTCACCACCTTCCCCTGGATGCAGTGGAGGAGGGGCTGTGGCTCTTTATAGCACCAGTTCTTGGGACATCTGCTCAAGTGGAAGATCCGTGAGCTCCAAGTAGGAGGCCAGCTAATATTTCTTTTCACTTCCAGATTTTCTCTTCTTACAAATAGCAATTACAAGGTTTGTGTAAATTGCAAGGATGATGAACTTGGAGTAGCTACAGTATGTTTAAAATGTCTGTACAGGGATAATAAGGAGATTAAGAAAATCTGCTCTAGGAAGTGTCAGAGACATTTCCAGTTGATGAATGCAATGAATGTAAACCTGAAATCAGCAGTGGATAGGTTTTTTGTGGTTTGTGTGGGGTTGGTTTTTTTTGTTATTTTGTTTTGGTTGGTTGGTTGTTGTTTTTTGTTGTTGTTGTTTGTTTGTTTTGTTTTTATTTGCTTTGTTTTGGATTTTTATTATTTTTTATATTTTTGTGTGTTTTGTTTTGTGGTTTTCTTTTTTTTTCCTTTTTTTTCTTTTTGGTGATTATTTTTTTTTTCATTTGTTTGGTCTTTCTTTTTTTATAAACTAGTAATTTAGGAGTACATTACAGGAGCACATTAAATTAACCATTATTAGATGAGGAAATGTTAAGATTATTAAGCTAATAAAAACCAATTAGTGCAGTGTTTTTTGTGCAGAGTACAAGTCTCACATAGAAAACATACAACACAGGAGGGACTACAAATATCTGGGGGCTATTCCAGTAGAAGCTAAGGCTTAAAAGTCTCAAGCTTTTTTTCTGCAGCAGGAAAAGACTGTTTTATGAAAAATGTACTCTTTGAAACACAGTGAGGTGATGCTAGGATTGAAAAAGTGGTTACCCCAAGAGGATTTCAGGTAGTCTGTAAGTAATTTGTTCATTTGTCTTCTATCATTTGGAAGTAACTTGTGGCAGCTTGAAGAAGATAAATTTGTTTATTTTTTCACATAATGATGAAAACAACTTATCTGTTTGCCCATGTTAGAAATGTTTAGGTATCATTTCTGATGGTTAATGCATCTGTTTTTCTTCGGGTTAAGCAGTAAATTAGAACTCTTTCCATTGACCCATCTGGTTGAGGCTCTGAGCAACCTGCTCTAGTGGGAGTTGTCCCTGGCAGGGAGGTTGGGACTGGATGATCTTTAAGGTCCCTTGCGACTCAAGCCATTCTATAGTTCTGTGAAACTATTTACTGTCAGCAGCAGAAGATGCCTTGAATATCAAGGCAATGCATTCTCATAGCTGTACAAAGCTTCTCAGCCAGCTTGTCTTCTCTCATGGTTTTAATTTTACTCATGTAACAAATGATTAGAAGTTTATCACCACTTCAGGCAGAAATTACACAAGGTCAATAATTTCCCCATTGTAGCTTTATGACACCAGACACCCTTGTAACCCTTGCATCACATTCCTTTTGCTGTTTCCTGGGCCGTTACCCGAGTCACTGCGATTGAGTCTCACTGAATAGTTTGTTCCTGTCTCCAAACCCATTTTTTCAGATTAGCCTCAAGCTGGAGCCAATTAAAGGGACCTTCATGACAAGTGGGCTTCCCATCTGGTAGTTTATTCAAATGATCTCTCTTCATTTATGAATCCCAAATGCCAGGTCTTCATATGACAGATTCTTGTCCTTCAGAATGACTTCCATCCCACAAAGCATAGCTGTCAACCTAAATCTTGTTTGATTCTTCCATGTGATAGATGTCTTGGATCTTAGATATCTAGCCAGCATGGAAGAAGTAGAAGTGATACTTGTTTTGACATGACCTATGGGCTGAAAACATGATAAGTTGTGTAAGTTATCATATGCATAGAGACTGTCATTTTTAAATACCTTCTTTAGAAAGATTATAAGCAATGTCTGTTGGAGTGGGTGTTTTTTTTCAAGCTTTCACAGGTTTTGTGTGTCTCGGGGCCCTGAGTGCACCAGTTAAGCTTTAACTATCCTGACCAGTCTCACCTAAGACCTCTGTGCCTCACTCAAGCATCCAGGAGCCTCATTTAACCTCATATCTGGGCCTTTAGTCCTGGTTTGAGCTGGAAGAGTGGAGCTGGAAGATGGGAGCAGTCCAGCTATCGTGGGAAAGCAAAGCAGCAGGTCTGTTGTGGTCAGTGTGGAGAGTCTAAACAACAGCTGCTCAGATGCAAAACTGGAAACAGGTACAGCTGTGACAGAGCTCAGGCCTGGACTGTGGGCTTAGTCTTGAGTTTAAATTATATTTCTGGTTTTATGGGCAGAGGGTGTGGGTGCAGGTCCTGGGTGATGCTGGCCAGGATAGGTAGCATTTAGTGTTACACTTAGGGGACCTGACTGTGTGTAGGTCAAATGCACATTCATGTGAGTTTCTGTGGGGCTTTATATGCTAAAAGGGCATCTCTATCAGCTCTAAAGGCACTCTGAGCAGGGCCAGTTTTTGCCATGTCCAGGTTTGTTCTTCACTTTCAGCCATATCACTTTCAAAAATGAATGTAACATCTCAGGAGAAACCAGTGAGATTCACCTGGGAGAAAATGATCCAATTCAAAGCTGCTAAATAACTCTTGCTTTATTTAAAAACTGGACCAAACTCTCTTGACTGTGCTAATCCGCTGTCCATCTTTGAGCAAACAGAGTCTGAGCTTCCTGCTTGTAACAAAAGCTGAACTGAAGCCAAGGCTCTCAGCATTTGGTTTCATTGCCGACATCTCGCAGAGCACCATTACGTATCTGTGTATAGAATATCTATAGTAGTCATTACCGTGGGCTCATTACAGCCTGCCATCTGTAGTGGTGACAAAATGAGCTACATTATTGCCTCAAAATGCTGTGATCTTGAAACGATTTTGCCCTGCGTCTTCCTCAAAGCATGTGCAAAGCAGTCGGAGAGATTAATGCTACAAGGAACTTCTCTTTCTTTGCATTTTTCTCCAGTTCCTCTGGCTCATTCCAAAACTTGCTGGAATTTTAAATTCCCCTCCAGGTAAATATAAGGAGATGTGCTGATCCCAGTCTCTTCATAATTTTTATTTGGAGTTTGCCTCTTTTTAATTTTTATTTTGGCTTTGTTGGTTTTTTTTGGTTGTGTTGGTGGTTGGTTGTATTTTGGGGGGGGGGGGTGTTTTGGTTTTGGTTTTGTTTTTGTTTTTTCTGTTGGTGACAGATTTTATTGCCATCCTTTCTAAAGTGATGCTTGGAGTGAAGTGTATCCTATGTGCCTTGGGGTCAAAAACACTCACAAGAGAAAATACACTGTAAGCCCCTGCTCAGACACAAAACAATGCACTTGTTCAGCAAGGGGGAAGACATGAAAGAAAGCTGGGGATAAGGACAGAGACAGTTTCTGGGTATAAACAGGTAACCTGAGCTTGTAAGATTATGAAAGATTACTGCTCTATCAAGGAGCAGAGAATTCCTTTTGGGAGAGTAACACCAATGGATTAAGGATGAGGTACCTGTCTCTGGTTGCGCACAGCAAGCGTGTTAAAGTTCTGCTTTACAGGGGGATTACAGAGAGACAGTGTCCACTCTCTGATGTCTTCCATGTTTGGCAGCACTACAAGCCCCAACAAAATCCTGGGTACCTCAGAAGTTCACATGCTCATTGGCCTCGGGGAGTGCCTCATTCTTGGTCATAGTTTTATGAAGGAAAATGTTTAAGTGCAAGATAATTTTTTTTTATGAAGGGTATTGTTTAAGTGCACATTTTTTCCAAGTATTGTTAAGAAATGAAAATTTCAGGGGTTTTTTTCCACTCTCATTGCTAGATCTATTAGTGTCCAAACATTTGTCTCATTCCATCTTTTCTTTTGAGGAGAAAACATATCCTAAATTTCTTGCTTCTTGAATTGAAGATATTTTTTTCTTTTTTTTTGTTCTTTTATTTTTTTTACCCTTTTCTTTTCCCTTTTTTCTTTTCCCTTTTTTCTTTTCCCTTTTTTCTTTTCCCTTTTTTCTTTTCCCTTTTTTCTTTTCCCTTTTTTCTTTTCCCTTTTTTCTTTTCCCTTTTTTCTTTTCCCTTTTTTCTT